>PVJX010043148.1:0-13815 GCA_004027295.1 Dolichotis patagonum | reverse complement strand
GCAATGGCGCTGCTGAAGTCGCTGTCGATGCTGCGGCAGTTGTAGAACTCCTCGTAGGCTGGCCGCGAGGAGCCCTGGTACTCGATTCGGCTGATGCGACAGATGCCCACGATCAGGATGATCAGCATCAGGACGAAGGCGACACAGAGGGCGCCGATAATGATGTAGAGGGAGTGGCGGGGCATGTTGGTGAGGCTCTCGGCCATGTGCCCCGACTTCCACTGCAGGTCTGGGGGGAAACAAGCAAAGGGCTGGTGTTTCTGGAACCTGAAGGTTTTTCCCAACTGTGCACGTTCACTTACGGGCCGCCCGGAGTGGGAAGGAGTATTTTCTGTGAAGACTGCAAACCAAGCTCTAATGTCTTCACTGTACCGGGACCGCTTACAAGTCATAAGGGAAAATCAGGAATACGCCACAGAAAAATGGGCAGAGGATATCTGGAGTTCATCAAAATACACAGATAGAAAATTGTTTGATTTCGTAATTTTTTTAAAAAAAACATGATTCTTCTGCCAAAGAAGTACAAATAAACACTGTTCAGCTTTGTAACTATTTTTAAAGCAATTCTTCCATCAGTTCCAATATTACTTAAAAATTATGCAAACCCTAGTCGACAAAGCTACAGAAATGGGGACTGTAACAGGATACATAAACTTTCTGTGAACTCACTAACATGACTTTAATCCAGATATTCCTGTTTTTAAATCTATGCTGGGGAAACAGCCTTGCGAATACACAAAACTGCACAGTATGCATCTTAGTATCACAATATTGAAGAATCAGTTATCACATATTCAGGAAAAGGCTCAGGGGGTGAACACAAACACACATGTGCTCACCACTCACAGTTAACAAATGTTAATATTTTACACTTTTTGCCCTAGATTTTTTAATCTATTTTTTTAACGAGAGCATGCTACTGACATAGCTAAAATTCCCTTACCCTTGTATTCCCTCCTCATCTTAACCAACATAAAAAACATTTTTTCAAGGTCCAAAAATGGAAACAACCTCAATATTTAACTGTTGGTGATGTGGAAAGATATTCATTAAAGAGCAAAAGGACAAGAGAATGTTACCAAAGAGGACCTGCTTGTATCGTACAAAAGGTTGGAAATCATGTGAGTTTAGAATGTGCCTACATGCTGAAAAGCTCAAGACAGAGTAATAATGACAGCAAACAGGTATCGTTTCTGTTTTATGATGGACTAAGCCCTTCAAAAGCATCTCGCTGGATCCTAACCACCCCTCCTTGCAGACAGAAGCCCAAGAAAACCAACTTCACTCAGGGTGGGGGAGGCCTTTGGGTTAAGTCTGAGCTGAGATCTTTGTCTCTGTCAGTGGTGATCTCCAGAAGGCAGGATGACCAATGACTTTTGGTTTAGTTCTTTATATTTTACTCTTTTCCACCTTGTTTCCCTAGAATAATGTATTCCTTTTATAATTAGAAAAATAAGCAAGAAGTTACTGTTGGAGACACTCATGAGATCACTTCTCACCATAACAGTAGGAAGAGCAGGGCCTTGGAAGCACATGAAACTTGCTTCTAGTCCCAGCTGTGACCTTTAATACACTTCCCCAAACCTCAGTTTCTTCATTTGTAAGTTAAATTACTAATATATAGCTCACTGGCATGCTGGGAATGAGTTAGACAACATGCTAAAAAGATGGCCTAAGGGAGGAACAGCTGAGATGCTGGACGGGGCAGGACAAAGGAGGGCGCACTGCTCTCTCAGGCAGATGCTCCAAGCTGAAGACTATCAAGTACTACCCGGCGTCCTTCCTGAAAGCACCTATAACAGGAAAAAATAGAAAAATAGGAAAAGTAACAGGAAAAAATAGAAGGCTAGGACAGAGTCTTTAGGGCTGGCATCAGACCTGTACATGACTGCAACTATCCAGTTAAATGAGAAGAGAATTTGAAAAGAAGCTATGCAAATTTTTAAAAAGCTATGTAGGACCAAAGAGAAAATCAACTCATTTGAAAAAACAACAAAAACAGATGCCTTCTTTGTCTTATTCACAGGCTCACCACCACCACCTGCACACCACAATTCTGTGGCAGGATTTTCATGGTGTCTGGACATGGGGCTCAGAGACAGCGGGAACAGACATGAACCTGTCCTCCTGTAAAGACCCCTAGGACTCTTCTCCCTGTCATATTTTAGGGGAGGGTTATATGTGGCCTCTGGATTCTCACTACATGGAATCTGAGAACCAGCTGTTCTTGACTCTGAAAAGTTGCAACCTAAAGAACACAAGTACAGAGCAAACAAGACATCAGGACTATAGACCCATTTCCTAGAGGCCCAACAGGAAAACAGCCCACACGCCTGGCCTGCATGCTTCCAGAGAGTACGAGGAGACAGGATGAATGAAGTGGCTTCTGAGCTTGCATGCAGATCCTCCGATACCCACATCTTCAGCCAAGATCTGTGAAGCCTGGTTTTGCCATTTGCATCTGCCTGCCCCAGCTCCCAAGGCAGATTTAGGAGTTGAGTAAGACTAACTGACCACAGTAGTGTGTTCTCTGTCGACCTGAGCCAACTCACACACCGGCAGACAGAGCAACATAAATCACTGCAAATAAATAGTCTCGATGGAAGGGAGAGGTGTTTTTGTGAAACCAGAACCAAGGCTCAGTGCCCCAAATGGCAGCCCTTTCATTTGGCAATACCTGGTGCACACTGAGAGAAAAGGCTCATTTTTCTGGCTGAAAAAGTAAGCGTGATTCGCTTGATTTCCAAGTATTATAACATTCCCTAAAAAATTCAGCTGCAGGCTGCAGTCCAAAGCTCAGCAGAGTATGTTCTAACATACTCTGATCCATTTAGCATCAACACAAGGGCAGCCAGTACCGCGTCTGCCCCACTTTGGTAGAGAACTCAGATCTGATCGCCAGGGAGGATCACGGGAGTTCTTAATGAGCTCTTGGAGACTGTGTATACACTGTATGTAAATAACTTACACATGCTATTGCCTGCGTGTGTGCAGTGTGTGCACAAGCACAGGGTCACTGCTGTGATAAACAACCCTGCTGGATTCTGGGCTCAACACAGTGCCGAGTCCCAGGTCTGAAGTGCTGCCTACGCTGTTTGCATTTCTCTCCATCTGCTCCACTTCCCAAATTTCCGAGTTCCAAGCTGTTTGGATTTGGGGGGAACCATTTAAGAAAATTTCTTCTGAAACCTCTGCTTTCCTTCTTTCTCTTGCTCTCCTCTTTAAAGCTAGAGTCCACTTTACTGCCCCATAAAACTTCTCTGAGAGAAGCAAAGGGAGCTGCTTTGCAGGCTTATTGGCTGAGGAGCTAAGCTGGATTCAAATAAATCCAACACTTGCTCTGAGAAACAACGAATGTGTCTGCACCAGGTGGCAGCAAATGCCATCTCCCAGGCAAGGTGCCATCATTGTAAGTCACTGCTGTACGCACCGCACCAGTCCCGTCGCATGAATCATTTACGATGTTGGCCGTGGGCCGCACCAGGAAGAATCCCGAACCAGAACACGCTGGATCACATGATCTCATCAACCCAGCAGGTGCAAGACCAAGAATTGGCTCACATGAGCTGTTTGGGGAAAATGTCACATTTTGGAGAGATAATCTGCATTTTTGTTTAAATTAAATTTGTGTGCATTTTCTTTTCTGAAGTTCTTTTGAATTTAACATTTCAGTTGGCCCCAAACAGTCACTTGGGGCTGATATGGAGAAACTGTTCAAGGTGAAAGGATCAGGAGCAGAAGGACAAAATTAAAACGCAAATCCCCCGACCTCTGCTCCACCAAAGATAGACTTCAATTCACTTGCGTATTTATTCCAAAGGACACTTCCCCGTGTCTCTTTTTCAAATTTAGCTAGCTGAGTGTAGCTAGGCTAGAGAATTTGCGGACCTATGCAGTACAAAAAGAGACAGTGAGAGTGTTTTGTGAGACCATCTGCCACCTAGAGCAACTGCAAGGGGGTATTTCGAGTTGCATTGTTTCTCATCGGTAAGGTCAACTGTACATGCAAAGCAAGCCGTGGGACTGAGAAGAAATTATAAACACTGCTTATCTTCAGAAGTAGAATGAAGGAGAAAGAGAAGCAAAGGAACAGATCATCTCCTTCATAGACAGCTGCTCACTGAACGCATCTGAAATAAACACCTGCTCCATGCTGGAGATAGAGAGGGAGAGGAGAGAGGAAAGAGGGCTCCAGGAGCCCCCAGTCTTCTGAGCGATACAGGTGGGAATCCCCAGGGGCCTGGGTTCTAAGGATGAGTGTGTATTCACCAAGGACGGAGAGGCTCAGAGGAAAGAATGTCCCATCTAAAGGACCAGAAGGAGCGCAGGCCTCTCGGAAGAAGGGGAGAGCAGTGGAAGGGATTGGAAAGAGGACAGAGCAGCTGTGGACGGTCTGAGACTGGGTGGACCCACAAAGGAGGAGGCACCTCTGCCGAGGAGGGCAACCCCACAGGCCCAGCAGGCAGCAGCATGGACTTGGATCTTCAGTGATTTAAGTGTTTTCCTAAGGATGAGGCACGGGCAGGGAGGAAGGGTCTGAGTGTTGAGATCTGCACCCTGAACACATCCTCTGGCTATGAGGACAGAGCGGGAAAGTCAAGGGTAGAAGCCAGGTTGAGGGCTGCCACCATGAGGCAGGCTGGTGGTGGCTTAGCCTGGGGTGGCAGGGCAGAATCAGAAAACCGTAAAAGCTGGGAGCACCATAATGGAGGTGGAATTAACTAGGCTTCACGCAGGCCAGCGAGGGCTGAGAATGGCGGCACGGAACTCGGGTTTCGGGACTGTGTTGCTGGGTGGATGAGCTGCTGTAACCCAGCAGGGACCACACAGGATAACCAGGAGTGAGAAGGAAGTCCAAGGCTTGGTTTTGTGTGTGTTGATTGGGAGATGCCTTTAATACACCCAAGTGGTGATGCCAGACAGTTGTGTTTGGATGTTTAGGTTAATAATTTTGGTTAATAACAGTTAGTACTTATTGAGTGTTCAGTATGTACATTTATAATAATGTCCATTCTAATATTGTCAGAATGGATTATATATCTAAACAAATTACTAAATAAATTATGGAGCTTTTAATAATGGAAATACCTGTGGTATTTAAACACTGAAGTACATCTGCATAAACCAACATGGTTAAACCTTCAAGATCCATTATCAGGCATGAAAGCAAGATGCTAGAAAATGTTCATAGAGCACTCCATTAGTATGAGACAAAATAAGAACGTATATTACCTGAATTCAACTGCAAGAGAACATAGCAAATGGGTAAGAGGTGTTGTCTTTGGGGAGTGGGCTTGACGTCTGGATGGAGAGGTTTTTTAAATCATAATTCTTATAAAAGTAATGTGATGGTTAGATTTGTGTCAACTTCATTGTCTGGGGAGCCCCCAGAGCAGGCCATTAGTGAGGCACACATCTCAATGGGTCACAGACACATGACCTTGGGCACTATATCGGGTCCCTTTTCCTCTCTTAATTATTGCTACTCTGCTCTGCTTCTTGGCCTGCAAGAACTAAACATCTTTGCGGCACCTTGCCCCTCCACCATGATATTCCTGCCTTGGAGTCAGACAACCATGAACTGACTCTTCTGATCTGTGAGCTAAATTAAACCTCTTTTCCTTTAAATTGCACATATTGTATATTATGTCCCAGTGATGAAGAAATTAACCCAAGTAATAGCCAGATAACCAAAGAACCCAACTTATTTGTATAAAAATGACTTCCCATAAAACATCATCTCATATTTGTTCAACTGTTACAATCGAACAATAACAATTTGTTCAATTGTTATTAAATTCCATTTATGGGAGAGGAATAGTACCAAGATATCCACTCACTTCTATGGCCCAGGAGAAATTACGTTTCCCTTCTCTGGTTCCTGGAGGTACCTATGCAAAGTCTTATAGCTACTCCCATCATTCATTGTGAATTATGCTTAAATTATGAGTTCCTGAGGCGGGGGCTGTCCCTTTAATCTTTATATCCCAGGCACTACACTCAGTGACTGATAAGAAAGAGGCTCTTGCTTACTGAGTGAATGTACAAATCCCAGGCAGCCTTCTTAGCTATTTCTCAAATGCAGAATGTACAAGGCGTGATCTGAATATATGCTGAATGCTTCAATTAAAAAAATAAGTATGTTCAAAGTGAAAGGGGATAGTTTGAGGGGTATTCATAGCAATGTATTTTCACTGTGGTAATTTTTAAATAATTTAAACACTTGTCTGATTTTTCAATCACACCTCTCAATTAATTCAATAGGTTAACCAATATATTCAACTGTTCAGTGTATAAACCGTCAGCAGGATTGATTATAACCCTAACTGTATAAATGTCATGGCTCCAAAACATAAAACTACGTAAAGATGTACAGTAATTTTGATTTTTAGACCTTAATTCTAAAAAGGCATGTTTTCTCATTATTAAAAATCCAAAGAAAAATTCTGATCAGTTTCAAGCTGATATAAACAAGTGACAGAGAATCAAAACTTCATCAAAATTTTTCTGTTCATGTCCATAATAAATGTCTCAGAATATATAATAAAATACTGTAGCTATTTGAATTGTCTTATTAGGATGGTCCACGATCAATTTTCATGATGATTTTGGCAAATCTCTTTAGTTGGTTATATGTTTGCTTCTGTACTAATTAGGGACCTAACAGTAACTCTAAAGGAAAAATTCCTACGAAACTCTCATTCTCAGGGTAAGCACAGGAAGTAACTATCTATAGAACAGCTTAAAAAGTACGGATTTGCATAAAAATCCTACTGAAGTTTCAGAACCTCTAGTGATGGCTAACGAGAAAGGCAATCGGTTCTCACATGTTGTTCACAAAGGAGAGTCAAGTTTTCAGTATATGCACATACTCTGTCTTTGCGAGCCTCCCATATCTACGTTATACTCAACACACTTTTGCATGTGCAAAAGTAAACATTCTGTAGTGTTTTGTGAGGAAAAAAAAACAGCAAATTGCTGCCTTATATTTGCTTTCCGGTCCACCATGATACTATGTTGATGACGAATCCCACAATATGAGGGCCAGAAGCGTAAGCACTACACATGTCATTGAATCCTTCATTGTGTGGATGAAGACACTTGGCTCCAGAGAGATAAAGTGACCTTGCTTCCCTCTTGTAGCAGGAGATGGTAGGAGATTCAGCCCAGGACACAACCCCTGGCCTTGAGAGCAACATTTATTCTAGTCCCTGTCTCATCTTGAGGATAAAGCGTGATCATGCAAACACTCATTCTAGGACAAAGCTGTTACAGGTAAAATTGATTCCAAGTAATCCCTAAATATTATTATTTTTAAAGAAAAGTAGGCAAAGAGAAATGAGACAGTTGACAGGGTGAGGTAAAACCATAGGATGTCCACATCCTAATTCCCAGAATTTGTGAATATGTTGCCTTCTATGGAGCAAGGAACTTTGCAAGTTGATTGAACTGAGGGTCTGGATAGGGAGAGATTATCCTGGTTTATCTGAATGGGCCCAATGTTATCACAAGTGAGAAATACAAAGTTCAGAGGGTTAAATTTCTCCAGGTCACAGAGCTAGAATACGACGAAGTGAGAATTTGAAGCTGACTGTGTTCCTCTTTGTTATGCCATCCTTGTATGGCTTTTGACTACACTGTTATCACTAGAAGGAAGTAAGACTTAAACATTTTCTCTACTATCATAGAATTGTCTTCAAAAAACACTGATGATATCCTGTGTGATCCTGACTTTTCTTATCCATAGTCTCCAACAGATTTATCTTCACAAATGTGCTGTTTTAAATTTAGAAATAAGAGAGTTTTCTAGTCATCCCACTTGAGACACATACTAAGAATTAGACAACCCTTTCCCATCTAGGCCACTTATGGGTTGATCTTGTAAAAGGTACAGCATGGAAGAGCAGAAGGAGCAGACAGGTGGGGTCAAGCAGCAGCCAGATGCACAGATGAACAGACAGACAATGCTATATGTACTTACTTGCTCCTTTCCAAACTCACACATCTAATGCTATTCTTATCTAGCAAGGACTAAAGGGAGCATGAGAGGGACCAGCAAAGAGCACTTATGGAACATCATTCAAATGAAAAGAAGCATCTGGAATAGGAAGAAGCAATCCTCCAACCAGAAGGGTCAGATTTCATCTGCTCTGGCTAATTTAACAATTTCCAGAACAACTGAAAACACCATTCTATCTCAATTGCCATTTTCACTTCCATCTGGGTGAATAGTTTCTCTGTATCAAATCTTTATTCTGATATTGTCAAACTTCCGCGAGTTCGCCCGTCTGGTATAACACTGATCTGGAAGAGCCCAGATGTTTTCCAGATGTTCTTTTAAGGTCACCCACCTGGGAGTTTTCTCTGGGCAATCAATGGAACTTAAGGTATTTCAAGACACTTGGAGACATAAATGCAAAGTGAATTTACATTCTGTGTTGCTTTTTAAAATTTTCAACACCAAGGCTCTTAGTTTTTGATATGACTCTAATGCTTTTTTCTCTTAAGCACATTTTTTGGCTGCTGGAGTCACAGTGAACTCTGGATGACATCTGAAAATTCCCATCCTTAAGGAGCGCTGGATGTGGACTTGGGAAGGAGTGGGGTGGGGGATGGCGCAGGAGAAGGTAAACTCGAGACAGGGCTGTGACCCTGGGGGTGCTTCTGGCCTTCACTCTTCATCATCAGTGCATAGGGGTTTCCTGGTGATAGTTGGCACCCTCTTCCTGCCGAAAGAAAATGCGATGCTAAATACCAACAGCTAAGACGCAGAAGTACTTACGGATTTCACAGTTTGCTCCCACCCAGCCATGAGGGCAGTGGCAGGCGTAGCCATTGGGCTGGTCCAAGCAGGTTCCGGCATGATGACAAGGGTTACTGTCACACTCATTTATGTCAATGTCACATTCTTCACCTAGGGAGATGAGGCAAAGGTACAATGAAATGTCTGGACCCACAGCTTCCATCGCTTCTGTAGCAGAACCCAGATCCTGGGCTGGTGGTCACCATCTCCAGCCATGGTGGCCAAGGTATTATTTGAAAAAATACAGAACTCTCAGAAAATTCTAGTCAAGGGATCTTTTACTTAAGCAAAGTTTACAAGAGAAAAAAGAAAAGAAAAAGAAAAGCACTGGTAAGGACAAGCTCTCCTTTAGTCCATTAATGAGTTAATAAAACCAGATTGCCACCTATGAGCAAACCTTCTGAGGTTGATTAGAAAAGCAAACTTAGGTTCCTGATTTTACAAAAGAAGTCCACTTTATTTTGGATTTTGGCAGCTGCATCTTGTTATTTATTTTTCCTCAGAAAGCTAAAAAAATCACAGCTTATGATTATTTTGTAGCCAAGTATTTGAGTGTGCCAGGCTGGACACTGACTCTTTTCTGGACATGGCTGTCTGCCAAGCCTGAGTCAATTATGAAAATTTACTTCACTTTCCAAATCCCTAGATCTACCTGGGGAACAAGCAAAAGGTGAATCTGAAAAGCTCAGGGAAAATTCCAGCCCCTTGCAGAGAGACAG
Source organism: Dolichotis patagonum (assembly GCA_004027295.1). NCBI lineage: Eukaryota > Metazoa > Chordata > Mammalia > Rodentia > Caviidae > Dolichotis > Dolichotis patagonum. The sequence continues at coordinate 4,293 of PVJX010043148.1, read as the reverse complement.
TTGTCAAGGGTGGTGCTGAGCTGCATCTGACAGAATCCTCCCTGGGAAATGGTGACCCAAAGGAAGTCATGGTCGCTTCGGTCTGTCATTCGCCCATAATGAACGGTGACCTTGCCTAACACGTCCAAGCATCCTTACCTACCTCAGAGCACCCAGTATAAAGTCACAGAACAGAATACAGAGCCCATGTCACTGTGCTCCAACATCAATTTATAGAAAATAGCTTGTTATCAAAAGTTACATGAACAAAAACCGGCTTCGGGGGATTTTATAATCATCAGAATGAGTCACTGCAGAACTAATTTACTTCTTAAATTTAAATCAGAGCTGAAGAGGATCCTTCAAATTGAGGCATTCTTTCTTAAAAGTTTGAAAATGAGGAAAAGAAATTTTCAAAATAAGACCTCACTTTTTTAGGTAAATGCAGAAAAGGAGAAAAACTCTTAGCATTGCTATAGTCACAGACTAAGGACAAAATCAAATATTTGATGCATTTTCAAAAGACAGTATCTCAGTACACTCAGATAATTCTTTTCAGGCTTATTTAGCATTAAATTGCTTTTCTATCTGCTATTGCTTTGCCTCACATTTATAAAACCGCCATATGTTACTCACAGACCATTTTGGAGGAGGAATATGACAGTAAAATATTTCACATCTGTTTCATGTCACACTCTTTAGGTACCTGGCATCTGACTAGTTCACTTTAAAAGTAAAATCTCTTTAACAAAATGTATTCTACTTCTAGATCATACTAGGTTGATTATAATTCAGCAGTGTCTAAGTGAATTTCTTTCTTGCAATAAATATAGTTGTTTACAACAATACAAAGGACATGAAATTGATTGCTTCTTACTAACCTGTTTCAAAGGTTGTCTTTCTATTCATGGGGTACATCATTCTGCGTGGGAAAGGGCATAGACTAAACTATGACAGATGGCATTACATGGTAGACTCGCTGAAGAGATATAGAAATGAAAATATGCTGAGAAATGCTGAAGGACAAAACCAAAGGCCTTCACAGATATATACGTCAGCACAACTTTCCAGCTCTTTAGGAAGCAAGCTTAACAGAGTTGTTTAGTAAACAAAAGCTTTATTTAGCTAGCAGTATAAACACTACAACTCTGAAATGAGATACCCTATTACCTGTATAACAATAGCAATGGAAGTGGCCTGATTTTTCCTCACCTCTACAGACTGGAAAACACAAAAGTCTTACTCTGTTCCCTGATGTCCAATGTCAATATCATTATTGTCTCATTTCCTAAACTCTGTGCAGTGCAATCTCAGACTGTCCATTCAACTATTCAGCTTCTCCTTAGTCCGCAGCCTTTCCAAGCATATTCTAGAAACAGGGCAGCCCAATATACATACCAGAGTATAGGTCACTAAGGGGCTACAGTATAGTCAGAATAAGCCTAAGAGCTCTAAAATTCTCTTCTTGGACCCCAATGGATTAAAAAGATTGGGTATAAATAAAGATGGCAGGAAAAAGTAGAAGAGACTTTTTCTGTAGACATTTGTCTAAAGTCTAAGATCCATCCATGGTCCTAAGATCTAGGATCCAGAAAGAATGTTTGTCCTATGCCACTCTAATTTTCACCATCACTGCATTCTTAGAACTGTACCTGGGATGAAGTGACAACAGTCAGTGATATAGTCTCCATGCCATCAGGAGCCCAGTTAACTGGCAGCTCTTCATGTTGTGTGTGAGTGCTGACAGAGCCTGGAAACAATCCACAGCTCCCAGAGAGGTCTACAGGCAAGTAGATGGACTGTACACAAATGAACACTCCCATACTTCCGGTTGAATCAGTTTTCCCTAAACTGGCTCTCAGTCTGAGAACTTCCCTATGCTCCATGCTGCTGGTAAGCACATGGGACGACTGCTGATAGAATCACTCAAGGGACTTTTCAACCAGAAACTCCAACAGGTGACTGCTGTTCCATGCCCTACAATGGCCATGCTTTCTGCCACCCATATCATAAAAGTATCTGAACATTAATTATAAATTATGTAAGACAAAGTGGGCTTCCTTTGTATTTCCCCCATATTAAGAGCATTATGTCTTTGCATTTCAACACCCAGATGTTCTATTTCTAAACTACATGGAGCTTAGCTTAGTTTATTAGATGAGTTCTTGGTATTGGATATTAGCTAACTTAATAATTCTGTAAGCCTTTTTTGGCCTGAGCTAGTAAATTCTTTACTTGACTTTCGTATTCTTCTTTATTAGCTGAGTTGTGGAAAAAAATCAATTACCCTTTAATCCCTGTTATTCTTGAATAACATTTGTGAAGAGAATACAAAAAGAAATTTCTACTTGACTGAGGCTGGCAAACAGAGTCTGAATTTTGAATCTTTCACAATTTCTTTTCAGTTTCCTACTCTCTAAGAGGCAATATGTATAGTAGGTTATCTGGTCGTACTGTACTTACGCAAGTCTACAAGCATACTAATTCTGTGTGTCTTCCTTAGACAAATTAGAAAATGCAAAAGATAAAAAGAAACTCTGAAGTCTTCACTATTAACAAGTCCTTTAACTAACAGAGTCCACATGGACAGATATTCGTGATAATCATTATAATCTTAATTATCTAGTACTAAGCATATGCCTCCCATGTGTCAGTCCTGCCAGATGCTTAAGCTATAATTCCTTCAGTCTTCACAAGGATTTTATTCCAGATGAAGCAAGTCTAAAAAATTATTTGGAACTTTTTCTATCATACTGAAGTAACTGGAACTTGTCATCCTCCCACTGTAAACAACTAGACAAATGGATGAAATATATGAAAAAAATACTTTCAAAAACTGGACAATAGACAGTTCATGACTGTGATTGCTTCAAGAAGAGAAATAAAGCAGTTTAGCACTGCAATCATCCTGGATTTCCACCTGTGGCCAATTTAGAACACAATGGTCTCCTTGAATGGAGGAGACAAAGATCAGAGTTTGTAGAGGCCAGCGTAATTTGAAGGGAAGACCACTACAGAAGACAGAGCCACGTAAGCAAAAAGCATCAGAAAGAAATAAGCCATCTCTCTTGGGTTTGTTGTTGAGTATTTTGGGTAAGCCAAAACCCCAGGGGCCTGACAGGCAAAGTGAAAGATAACAGGTCCCAAACTCCCAGGGGACTGGGAAGCATTCCATTTCACCCAAGCCAGAGTGGAGACATTATGATGACTACCCAGGGCATTCAGTGAGGCTGCAAAAGGTCACCACACAGCAGTAAGGTCTAACAGCCCCTAGAGTAAAGGCCACTCCAAACTCCCACCCCAAAACGTAAAACTTAACCTTGAGAGAATCAAATAGGCTGGCAAAAGAAATTTACCTGCCACAGAGAAAGGCTAGCATGCACACATGCACACAAAGACAACCAAATAAAACCATTCAACCACTTACCCTACAATGACCAGCATCCAAAAACTGATTTTGGAAAATAAAAAGAATAAACAGATAGAAATCTTTCTGCCCAATTCCATAGTTGTGAAGCCACCATAGATTTTTTTATGTAGCCAAGGCTGGGTTGTATTGGCAGTGGAAAAGACACCTAAATCGATGAAAATGAACAGAGGATCCAAAGCCAATTCACAAAAATATGACCAACTGATTTTTTTTTTACAAAGCTTCAAAAGAAATTCAATGAAGGAGAGATAGCCTTTTCAAAACATAGTCCTTAAGAAATTGTTTAAACCAACAACCCTTGAGAAATTGTACTTCTACAAGCAAAGAAAAGAAAAAAAATTAAAACTCCTAGGAGTTTAAAGATCCTGGGAAAGAAGAAAGTCTATGAAAAGGAATAAAACTCTAAACAAATGTATAAAAGAGCCTCATTACAGGGTGGGAAGGAGAGACTGACCCAGGTAACTTCAGAAGTGAGTGGTCAGCCTCGATGCAAAGGAGCCCTGCTTAACCGCTAGGTTCACACTGGTACAGTTATTCCCACAAGAACGCAAGTTAACAATGTTGGTAATGCTATGCATGTATAGTGGGAATGAGCAAGTACACGAAAGGATGTTTCATGGTAAGAGCTAGATACGTGCTAATGATGTGGGAATTTACAAATAAACAAGACCGAAGACTAAAATAACCCAGGTGGTGAAAGAGTTGAAGATCATACTATAACTCATAATCTTACTATATTTACTATGGGTACAGATGGTCACACAGTACAATATTTATAGATAGGTGCATATGCATATCATAGGCAAATACACATGTGTGTGTGTATCTTCCTTGTTCTGTCAGCTGAGAGCACCTAAAAGCAAAGACATATCAGGAGCACTGAC
>PVJX010043147.1:0-13815 GCA_004027295.1 Dolichotis patagonum | reverse complement strand
TCTGGAGTGAGGTAGAATCTCAGCATTGTATTAATTTGCATCTCTTGAATGATCAGTGATGTTGAAAATTTTTTCATGTATTCTTCTACCATTTGTACTTTTTCTGAGAAGTATCTGTTCATCTCAGATGCTCATTTTTTGACTCAGTCTTTCAATTTGGGGAGTCTGATATTTTCTTTGAGTTTTTATATGTTGTTTAGATTATTTCTTTTTCTGATGAAAAACTGGCTAAGATTTTTCCCACTTTTACAACACACTGCAACCTGACAATTACACTCCATGTCACGACTAATGCAATAAAGCTAAGAAAGCACATACAAAAAATATGTATCAGAAAGGAAAAATAAGAGGGATAAGAATTTTTCATGATATGTTTATAAGTATAAAACCTATGTAAATTAATAAACTGATATCGATTTGATGGTGTTGGAATACAAGGATTATGAAAAATGACCAGTTTACACACCTCATTGATAAGTCATTCTTAGAGGAAATTTTGAAAATTAATTTTTCACCATTTAAAAATCTTCAAATATGTAGTTATATGTCCTATAATCATTTTGATAGTTACCATCACTAAACTTTTAAAATGCACCTTGGATAATAAAAGTAAACATGAACACTGAATAAAGCATACTCATAAGTGGAGAGGCTCAAAGATGGGATTATTTGACATTTGATATTTTTCTTTATATGTATTTCCCTGAGATTTAGCAAATTATGTTGGTTTCCTAACACAGGATTTCTCATTGAATGATAGTCAGGAGAATCACTTATAAAAATTTGATTTAGATATACAAATCCATATTTAAAAATACATTTTATAGATATGTCAAATATAAAAGGAAAATAAATAACAGCACTGCTAAGTGCTACTGTTTCTCAGGAGTTATTCACGTTGTATTATTTTGAAGTTATTCTCTATATACCATTTTGTGATTTTATGTTAGGAATAGAATTGAAAAATGAGATGTGATGATGCATGCCTGGAATACAGTGGTAGGGAAGTGAGGCAAATGCCTTTTATGTCTCAAAAAAGACTTGGAAATAAGGAGACTTAAGGAGATCCTATCTCTGAAAATAAAAATGTAAGAATTGGAAGTCTATGTCAGTGAAAACTTTGAGTTCAATCCTAAGTATGGAAACAGAAAGAAAAAGAAATCACAATCAACAAAAATTTATAAAGAAATATTATAGTTCAAATCCAACATGTTTTGGGTATGGGTCTGTAAATAACAAACAAATCATAAAACTACATAAGTGACAATTTATTTTGTCTTAGATATAGACCAATGTGTAAAGTGTCCAGAATATCAATATGCCAATTCTCAGCAAAATCATTGTCTCCAAAAAGTTGTGACATTTCTGGCTTATGAAGATCCTTTGGGAAAGGTTCTGACTGTCACTGCCCTCAGTCTCACTGTCCTCACAGGTGCTGTCCTTGGGCTCTTTGTGAATCACTGAGACACTCCCATTGTCAAGGCCAACAACAGGACTCTCAGCTACACCCTACTCATATACCTCATATTCTGTTTCTTCTGTTCCTTGCTCTTCATTGGCTGTCCCAAAACAGCCACCTGCATCCTCCAGCAGACAACATTTGCAGTTGTCTTCACTGTGGCTATTTCCACTGTCTTGGCCAAAACTGTTACTGTGGCGCTGGCCTTTAAGGTCACTGATCAAGGAAAAAGGATGAGGCAGTTGCTGGTATCAGGGGCACCAAACTACATCATCCCCATCTGCTCTCTGATCCAACTCACTCTCTATGGAGTGTGGATGGGGACAAAGCCACCCTACATTGACACAGACACACACTCTGAACATACTTACATCATCATCATGTGCAACAAGGGCTCCCTCACTGCCTTCTAATGTGTCCTAAGATACTTGGGCTCCTTGGCCCTAGTTAGTTTCATGGTGGCTTTCCTGGCCAGGAACCTGCCTGACACATTCAATGAAGCCAAGTTCCTGACATTCAGCATGCTGGTATTCTGCAGTGTGTGGGTTACCTTCCTCGCCGTATACCACAGCAGCAAGGGGAAGGTGATGGTGGCCATAGAGATCTTCTCCATCTTGTCCTCTGGTGCAGGGCTGCTGGGCTGCATCTTTGCCCCTAAATGCTACATTGTTTTACTCAGACCAGAGAGAAATTGTCTCACTGAGATCAGGGGTAAAACACATTCTGTGAGAAAGCAAAAGTTTTATCATTAAACGTAATTGTTTTCTGCAAAAAATGAGCCTAAAGTCAACCTGAACCATGTTTGAAATACAAAATTTCACTATACATTAGGAGTTATATCCATAACTGATGCATCTTTTTCTAGTAGTACAGTAGTAACTAGTTTCTAGTAGTACAGTAGTAACTAGAAACTGTACTCATCATTTCATAATTTCAATTTCATTCTGGATTTTTTTGTTTTCTCCTGTTTATAGTGGAATTAAAACTATTGTTTGTGACTGTGATTATGCAATTTATTTTTATCTTGTCTTCCCTTTATTTTTTGCAATGATTTTCTAATTTCAATAGCTAATAAATTCTTTCCTGTATGGCACAGTGTTTCTAAATTCTTTAATATACTTATTCACTTTTTTTCCTTTTGAAAGAGTGTCCTGCATCCCATGTGTTGATTATGGTATATTTACATGGTTTTATATATGCTTTCATTCTGACATTTGCCTTTTGCAATGTTATTATGCCATATTTTGTGTGTTTTTTAGAGAGTATTTCACTGTGGATTTCAGGCTGTCCTAGAATTCATTGTAGGTCAGTCTGGTTTCAAAGTCAAGGCAACACCCATTCCTCAGGATCCTGAGTACTGGGATTACAAGAGTGAACCATCACCTAGGATATTTATACTACTTTTGAAACATCTCTGTTCCACATGGCTTTTAGGCTTCTAGAATTGGCTCTTCATTTACAAGTACAAAATCTCTTGATTATATAATGCTAATGTATTGAAATCATCAAACAATTTGTGGAAAAGCTTGCAGAAATTCATTAAGAGTAAACTTGGAGGTCTGCGCCCAGGCAGTAAGATGATGCTCTGCACCCTGTGTCAGATACCACTCTAAGGTGCGCTAGAGGGACCAGCGGGCCTAACTGGACTATGCTCAGTGAACTCCAATCAACCAGAACCAACCTGGGCCCTGACTTCTCAGACTCTTGCAGTATCCCAGCTTGCACAGGGCAAACTTAGAACTCCATGCCCAGGCAGTAAGATCAGGCCTTGGGTCTGATACCACCCAAAGGCACATGATAGGTATCAGCAGGCCTAACTGGACTAAGCCCAAGGAATTCCAAGCATTGAGCAGGGCCTGGGAACCCACCCCTGGGCCCTGAATGCACTTGCTCCTGTGAAATCCCAGCCAACAGGGCAAACTTCGAACTCTGGGCCCAGAGGAACCTTGGGATACAGCAGATTATCTGTGCTAGCTTGAAGGGAGATTAGGTGACTGCCTCAGCAAAACAAGATCTCAACTGGCTCCAGTCAGTATGGTGAGTATGCCTCTAAAATAGGTGTACAGTGGGTAAAGAGTGCCAGTAGTAAAGCACCCTCCAACTAACTGTAAAACCTTGTTAAGCCTGACAAGAGTTAGGGTGGTCCCTTCATACACACAGAAAACATCAGGCAGAGTGAAGAGTGTTCCAAGAAGGACTTCACCAACTTGAAGAAAATCAAAAGTGCTTATGAGACACACAGACACACAATAGGGACACAGTAGGGCCTCAGCCTACACAAACATGATAGAAAGGGAGATTTGGTGACCTGGAATAACCTGAGATAAAGTCTTAGCAGGAACTAAAAGTTGACCTACATCAATAATACTAGGCTTGTCAACCCAGGAAGAATATAGGACTCACCCAACAGGCCCTGCAGCAGGAGGTCAGGTGACTGGCCCACCAATTCATTTTGGCACCCAGCAACTGATGAACATCAACCTTACAGTAGGACACCAAGATACATACTACCAACAGTTGACACTAGCAGGTCTGAAGGACCAAACACTAACTCAAAAGAGGAAAATTACAAAATGAAAAAGCAAAATGCAATCTCAAACATCCAGTGCATCAGCAGCAAGTACAGGAGATATTGAATTAGAGGACTCCAAAAGTAACACACCAGAAATATCTGAAAATATCAAATGAAATAAAAAAACTATGTGAGGCCATAAAGGAAATCAAATTAGAAGTACTCTTCCATGTAAAGATAGAAGTAACAACCTAAGTAAAACAGTTGCTGAGTGCAGCTAAAGAACAAACAGAGAAAAAAAGTACAGGAGCATGGGAAACTGATTGAAACCTTGAATGAACAATATAGAACACAAGCAGAATTCAGGAAGGAAACTGAAAGAGACATCCAAGAAACAAAAAATTCTATTCAAAGCATGCAAAACAATTTAAATGATGGGGAAGATAGGATTTCAGACTTGAGGAGAGGATCGCAATTACTTTTCATGAAAGGATAAATTTTTAAAAATAGCAAAGCAGCATGAAATGACAATCCAGAAGCTTCAAGATGATGCCAAGTGCAAAAATATAAGATTAATATGCATTAGTGAAGATGCTGGAGTCAATAAAAAAGACATAACTAAAATATTCACAGAAATAATAGGAGAAAATTTCCCAAACATGGGGAAAAATCCGAAATGCAGATAAGTGAGGCATATAGAATACCAAACAGTCGCAACTAACATAAATCCACGCCCAGAAACATAATAATTAAGATCTCAGAATTCCAGAAAAAAAAACAATACTAAAAGCTGTTAGAGAAAAGACAAAAGTCATCTATGGAGGAAAGCCCATTAGAATCAAAGCAGACTTTTCAGCACAAATCCTCAAATCAATACATGCTTGGAGTGAGATATTTCAAGCCCTGAAAGAAAACAACTTTCAACCCAGACTGATGTAACCAGCAAAACTGTCATTCAAATTTAATGGAAAAAAGGATACTTCCATGACAAAGAACAACTGAAGAAATTCACACCCACCAAACCAACCATAGAAAGAGTGTTGAAAGATATACTAGAAAGAGGTAAAAATGACCACCATCCACAGAAAAAAAGAAAGAAACCACCAGGTAGAACAAGCAATTAAATAAGGGGGAAAAGCAGAAAGCACACTATTGGAACATAACATGGCAAAGAGGAGCCAGTATATATCAGCAATATTCATAAATGTAAATGGCCTTCATTCAACTATCAAAGAAATAGGTTGACAGAATGGATCAAGAAACCTGTTCCAACAATATTCTGTATACAAGAAACATATCTAACCCAAAGGAAAACTCATAGATTAAAAGATAAAGGATGGAAAACAGTTTTAGACACAACAGGAATCCAGCCAAAAGCAGGGGTAACTATTCTATTTGCAGACAATGTGAACTTCAAACCTAAAATGATTAAAAGAGACAAAGGTCACTACATACTCCTAAGTGGAAAAATTCAAGAGGGAGAACTAACAATTATAAATATATATGCACCAAACACAGGAGCACCTAAGTATTTAAGACAGATACTAAAGAACATGAAAAGCCAAATAAATAAGAACACAATTACTACAAGGAAACTTAACAGCCCATTGTCACAAAGAAATAGATCAAGTAGACAAAAAGTCAGCAAAGAAGCAATAGAAATGAATCATACCTGTGAGCAACTGGAATTAGTAGATGTTTAAAGAGTGTTCCACCCAACCACATCAGAATACACATTTTTCTCAGCTGTGCACAGGACATTCTCCAAAATAAACCATATATTATCCCATAAAACATTCTTAAGTAAATGCATGAGTATTGAAATTATCCCATGCATAATATCTGACCATAACTCATTGAAATTGGAAATTAATGGCAAAAGAATTTGCAAAACCTGCATAAATACATGAAAATTAAATAACAACCTTTTGAACAACCAGTGGAATTAAATTAAAGAAGAAATAAATTAATACCTACAATTCAATGAAAATGTGGAAAAAACATATGGTAATTAGTGGGATGCAATGAAAGTGGTCTTAAGAGGGAAATATACAGCAAAAAATTGTCATATCAGGAAAACAGAATGAGCACAAATAAATATCCTAATGCTTCATCTCAAGCTTCTAGAAAGAGAAGAACAAGTTAAACCCAAAGATCACAGAAGAGAGGAAATAGTAAAGATGAGAGCAGAAATCAATGCAATTAAAACTAAAAAAATACAAAGAATTAATAAATCAAAAAGATGGTTTTTTGGAGAGAATAAACAAAATTGACAAACCTATACCTAACCTTATAAAGAAAAAGAAAGAAGAAACCCAAATTCACACAATAAGGACTGAAAAGGGGGAAATTACTACAGATCCCATGGAAATTCAAAAGATCATGAATATCTACTTTGAAATCTCTACTCACATAGAGAGGAAAACACCGAGGCAATGGACAGATTTCTAGAAACATAAGAACTACCAAAGCTCAACCAAGAAGATATAGCAATTTTGAATAACCCAATATCAGCTATTAAAATTGAAAACGTGATGTCCTTTTTTATGTTCGGTCTTTAAACCTGCAGGGTCTGATTTTATTGAGTTCTTCATATATTCTAGATATTAGGTTTTGAGGAATAGATGGCAAAAATATTTTCCTCTCTGTGGGTTACCTGTTCATTCTTTTGATGATTTCCTTGTTGTGCAAAATCTTTTTAGAATGAGGAGATCCCAGTTTTTAATTTGTTCTTATATTTCCTGAGCAATTAGCTTTTTAAAATAAAGTCTTCCCCTCCAATATGTCTTCAAGAGTTTGAAGTTTTTTTTCTCTTGCTAGAAATTGAGTTGTTCTCTTTTACCATTTAAATTTTCTTTCAATTTTAGTTTAGTCCATGATGAGAGAAATGGGTGGTTTTAGACTTTAGTATTTTGGAAGGCATATTTTCCTCTACTTGTTATTAAAGATGTTTACTTTCAATGATGATGTTTGAACCTTTTATAAAAGATAAGGTAGCTGAATATGTTAAGAGTTGTTTCTGCATCCTCTAGTCTGTTCCGTTGAACCTCAGATCTTTTTTTTTTCATTTGTTGTTGTTTTGTTTTGTTTCTCAGTACTGTGCTGTTTTGTCACAGTAGCTCTGTAGTATAATTTTAAGTCAGAGATTGTGATGTCCCTTGCTTACTTTTGTTACCTGAGGTTACTTTTGCTATTCTAGTTCTCTTCTGGTTCCAAATCAATTTCAGAAATTTTCTCTAATTCTGTGAAGTATGCTGTTCGTATTTTGATCCAGATTTCACTCAATCCCCATAGCAATTTTGGAACTATGTAGATTTTTCACTGTATTGGTTCTTCTCTCCCCAGAATGCAGAATGGAACTTCATTTTCTGGTACCTTCTTTGAATTTTTTCCCCAAGTATTGTTATATTTCATGCAAGTTCATTTACTTTCTCCATTGAGTTAATTCCTAAATATTCTATTTTGGGGGGATTCTATTGTAAAAGGTGTCATTTCCTTAATTTTCCTGAGTTTGTTATTTGTGCACAGGAATGTTATGAATTTAGTATTCATTTGGTTATTAAATGTAGGTGCCTTTTGGTGGATAGCTTGGTATCATCTGTATAGAGTTTTGTATCATATACAAATAATGACTTCAATTCTGTCCTTATTCCTTTTGTATCTTTCTCTTACTTGCTCTCGCTAATGTTTCCAGAATTATATTGAACAGAAATGGTGATGGTGGTAATCCTTGTCTTGTTGCTGATTCTAGAATGAAAGCTGTCACTTTTTGTCTATTTATCATGATTCCAACAGTTGGTTTGTCATAGATGGCTTTTATCAGACTGAGACAAAGACCATCTATTCCAATTTTCTGGAGCATTTTTTTTATCAGAAACAGAACAAGGGAAACTAAGAACAAGTAAGTAGAAACATGTTATGGTATAAAAACTGATGAGTTTCTCCCCATATGATATTCACCAAGTCATCATGGCAATGGCTCAGTATGGTACAGGAGTCAAAAACAGCATATCAACTTCCTCTTTCTTGACCCTCTCTGCTCAACATAAACTGCTTGTTTCCTGTTTTAGGCACACCAGTGATCCTCCAATCAGCAGTTGATATATCACATTGCCTGACTCCGCAAACTGTTGCTTCAGTCAGACCTCATAAAAGCTCAACCACTTCTTTGTTCTGGTCAGAGGGAATCTTGCACTGTTCTGCAACCTTCCTGTGCCTACAATAAAGGCTTCTTTATATCTCTCTGTGTGTCTCAACTGTGCTGAAAAGCCTCATATTTTGGTGTTGTGATACAGATCTGTGGATGAATAGCTCTTGGGGACTAGCCCCAGTTCCAGCTCCCTCTACCAATGAACCACTTCTCTCTTTTCCCCCCATCCTTGCTATTGCCATTGCTAACCTCCCTCCATCCCTGACACAACTTGGTTCTGACAGGTGAGTCACTCTCACTTCAGGGTCTCTGCTTGCAAAAGCATGGGCATAGAGCATGGTTCCCTCATGACTTTTAGGACCATGACCCATAGGATTCCCCCCTTATTCCCTCAGTGATGACTGGTATGTATAGGTGTTGGGGATGTCTCTGTCTCACTCATGCTCCTGAGAAGGGAAACAACTCTCCCAAGGGATTGTGACTCAGCTTTTATTTTTTTTAATTTTTTATTTGAAAGAGAATAAAACAAAAGAGGGCAGTACAGAGCAGATCAGAATAGGACAACATAGGCAACACAGTACTTTACATTAAGACAACTGGACATCAACAGTAGCTACCACCATATCACTTACTCTGCTAGAGTTGAACATAGTTTCAAATACAATAATATCAAACATAACACAATAGTATAAAGCCATGCATAGAGTGAAAGAATTACAGGGCTTTCTGAACTGAATAACAGAAAATGATCAATGGGTACTATAATATCTCATTTTTGATAAAAATTTTTTGTTTAAACTACCACACATATTCAAATTCCAATAAGACACAATGTGATAGATAGATCCAATGGTAGTAGAACAAAAGAAGCATGGTAGGACTTCTAAGAAGGATGATATCAAATCAGCAATAGCTCTCATTATGTTTTCTTTTCTTCAAAATAGCTGTTCATAGCATCACGCATGATATAGTCAAACAAAACAGGATAAAACCATTCCAACTGATGATTGAAAACTTTGAAAGACTTCAGAGCTACGAGATGGGGACTCATGCTTACCATAAAGTCTTATATACTCTTATCAAATCTCATATTAGGGAGACTATATGGTATTTACCCTTGTGAGTTTGGATTATTTCGCTTAAGAGAATGGTCTCAAGTCGTGTCCGTTTATTTATAAATATCACGATGTGATCATTCTTTATAGCTGAGTAGCACTTCATTGTATAAAAAGGCCACAACTTTTTTATCCCTTCCTCAGTTGATGGGCACTTAGGTTGTTTCCAAGATCTGGCCATTACAAATTGTGCTGCTATAAACAGGGGTGCACATATATAGCTGTGGCATGATGTTTTCAGTTCTTCTGGGAATATGCCTAGAAGCAGAATAGCTGGGTCAAATGGGACTTCCAAACCCAGGTTTTGAGGAATCTCCAGACTGACCTGCACAGTGGTTGCACCAGTCTACACTCCCACCAACAGTGTAGAAGAGTTCCTTTTTCCCCACAGCCTCTCCAACACTTGTGATTGGCAGTGTTTTCTATCTTGGTCATTTTTCTTGGAATGAGATGGAATCTCAGTGTGGTTTTAACTTGCATTTCTCTCATGACTAATGATGATGAACATTTTTTCATGTATTTATTTGCCATTCGTATTTCTTCATCTGAGAACTGTGTATTCATTTCAGATGCCCATTTTTGGATTGGGTCTTTGAATTTCAAGGGTCAGGCTTTTTTAATTCTTCATAAGTTCTAGAAAAATGTCCTTTGTCTGAGGCACTGTCCATGAAGATTTTTTCCCAATTTGTGGGTTTTCTTTTCACTCTGCTGGAAACTTCTTTGCCATGCAGAAACTCTTTAATAAGATGTGGTCCCAGCTATTGATTATGGCAAGTATTTCCCATGTACTTTGGTTCTTGTTCATGAATTCCCTTCCTACCCCCATATCCTTGTGGCTTTTACATACTTTGTCTTCCAGCTGTTTTAGTGTTTCTGTTTTAATATTTAGATCTTTTATCCATTTAGATTTTCATTTAGGGTATGGTGATAGACATGGGTATAGTATTAGTCTTCTGCATATGGACAGCGATTTTTTCCAGCACCATTTGTTAAAGAAACTGTCATTCTTCCAGCGAACATGTTTGGCCCCTTTATCAAAGATAAGGTGGTTGAATGAGTTTGCGATTGTGGTTGCATCTTGCAATCTATTCCACTGATCCTCTGGTCTGTTTCTATTCCAGTACCATACTGACTTTATCACTGTAGCTTTGTAGTATAATTTCAAGTCGGGGATTGTGATGCCTCCTGCCTTGCCTTTGTTGCTTAGAATTACCTGTGCTATTTAGGTCTCTTCTGGTTGCAGATGAATTTTAGGAGTCATTTCTCTAGATCTATGAGGTATGTTAGTGGTATTTTGGTTGGGATTGCTTTGAATCTGTATAGTAATTTTGGGAGAATGGTCATTTTTACAATGTTTATTCTTCCTATCCATGAACAGGGGATGTCTTTCCATTTGCTGAGGTCCTCTTTGATTTCCTTTTTCAGGGTATTATAATTTTCACTGTACAGCTCTTTTACTACTTTCATGAGATTAATTCCTAAGTATTTCATTTTTTTTGGATGCTAGTGTAAAGTGTGTAGTTTCTCTTATTTCTGTCTCAGTACTTTTGTTGTTAGTGTATAGAAATGCTATTGATTTTTTTGTATTGACTTTGTATCTGGCTACCTTGCTGAATTTGTTAATTATATCTAGGTGTCTTTCAATAGAGTTTTGGGGGTCTTCTATGTAAAGTATTTCATCTGCAAATAATGATAGATTAACTTCCTCTTTTCCTATCTTTACTCCATTTATTTCTCTTTCCTGTCTTATTGCTCTGGCTAGTATTTTCATTACTATGTTGAATGGCAGTGGGGATAATGGACATCCTTGTGTTGTTCCTGATTTTAAGGTAAAGGCTTTCAATTTTTGACCATTTAATATGATGCTGGCTGTTGGTTTGTCATAGATGGCCTTCACCATATTGAGATAAAACCTTCTATTCCAATTCTCAGTAAGGTTCTTATCATGAATGAGTGTTGGACTTTATCAAAAGCTTTTTCTGCATCTATAGAGATGCTCATGTGGTTTTTCCTTTTAACTCTATTGATATGGTGAATTACATTTATTGTTTCACATATGTTGTATCATCCCTGCATTCCTGGGATGATTCCTACTTGGTCATGGTGTATAATCTTCTTGATGATTTGCTGCATCCTGTTTGCCAATATTTTATTGAGAATTTTTTCATCTCTGTGCATTAGGGAGATTGGCCTATAGTTCTCTTTTTTAGTTGAGTCTTTCTCTTTTTTTGGTACTAGAGTGATATTTGCTTCCAGGAATGATTTAGGAAGAATTGCTTCCCTTTCAATTTCATTGGAGAGCTTCAGGAGTGTTGGTATTATGTGTTTTATTTCTTGTAGAATTCTGCAGTGAATCCATCTGCCTGGACTCTTTTTTGTAGGCAAGGACTTAATTACATTTTCAATTTCAGTAATAGAAATTGGGTTATTCAGCAGTTTTACATCTTCCTGATCCAGCTTTGGTAGTTCATATGTATCTAGGAATCTGTCTATTTCTTCAGTGTTACTGAACCTATGAGAGTAGAGGTTTTCTAAGTAGGTGTTGATGATCTTCCATATTTCCACTGAGTCTGTAGTAATTTCACCTTTTTCATTTCTTATTGCATGAATTTGAATTTTGTCATTCCTTTTTTTAATAAGGTTGGCCAGGGGCTTATCAATTTTATTTATTCTTTCAAAGTACCAACTCTTTGATTCATTGATCCTTTGTACTGTTTTCTTAAACTCTATTGCATTAATTTCTGCTCTGATCTTTATAATTTCCTCCATTTTTTGCCTTTAGGCTTGGCTGGCTCTTCTTTTTCTAGATGTTTGAGTTGTACCATCAGGTTGTTTATTTGTGTTTGTTCTGTCTTTCTTATGTGGGAACTCAATGCAATATATTTTCCCTGAGGACTGATTTCATTGCATCCCACAAAATCTGGTAAGTTCTGTCTGTATTTTCATTTACTTGTAGATATTGTTTAATTTCTTCTTTAATTTCCTCTGTGACCCACTGATTGCTCAAGAGTGTATTATTCAGTTTCCTCATGTTTGTAGGGTTTTTCCAATTTCTTTTATCATTAATTTCTAGTTTCACAGCACTATGATCCAATAACATGCATGGGATAATTTCAATTCTTTTGCATTTAGTTAAATATGTTCTGTGGGCCAGTATATGGTGTATTTTAGAGAATGTCCCATGTACTGCTGAGAAGGTGTATTCTGGTGTTGTTGGATGGAACACTCTGTATACATATATCAATTCTGTTTATTCACAGGTGTGATTCAGTTCTGTTATGTCTTTGCTGATTTTCTGTCTAATTGATCTGTCCCTTTGGTTCAGTGGTGTGTTAAAGTTTCCTGTTATAATTGTATGATTACTTGTTGGATTTTTCATTTCTGTTAGTATTTGCTTTATATAGCTGGGTGCTCTGGAATTTGGTGCATAAATATTTAAGATTGTTATCTCTTCCTCTTGAAGTTGTCACCTAACTGGCTTGTAGTGACCTTCTTTATCTCTTTGGATCATTCTTGGTTTGAAATCCACATTGTATGCAAACAGGATTGCTATTCCTGCTTTTTTTTGGTTTCCTGTTGCATGAAGTATTGTTTTCCATCCTTTGACTTTCATTCTATGAGTGTCGTTTTGGGTTAGATGAGTTTCTTGTAGACAGCATATGGTCGGATATTTTTTTCTTGATCCATTCTGCCAGTCTGTTTCTTTTGATTGGCATGTTGAGGCCAGTTACATTAATGGTTGTAACTGTTATATATTGGTTTATTGTTGACATGTTATCTTTCTGCTGTTGTGTCTTTAGCTTTCCATTCTGTTTATTTGTCTGCCTTGCTTGGTGGTTTTATCCCTTGTGTATCTAGAATGTCTTTCAGTATTCTTTGCAGGGTTTGTTTGGTGTTCATGAAATTTTTTAGCTGTTCCTTGTCATGGAAGTATCTTACTTCTCCATCCATTTTGAAGGACCATTTTGCGGAGTATGTCAGTCTAGGTTGGAAGTGGTTTTCCTTTAGGATGTGAAATACTTCCCTCCATGCTCCTCTTGATTTCATTGTTTGTGTTGAGAAGTCTGCTGTGATTCTGATAGGTTTTCCTTTACAGGTGATCTCTCTTTTCTATCTAACAAGTTTTAGTATTCTATTCTTATTTTGGATTTCTGGGATGGTGATTATTTTGTGTCTGGGTGTAGTTTTATTTTGCTTATGGCTGTTTGGAGTTGAATATGCTTCGTTTTTCCAGATGTCAGTTTCTCTTCTCATGTTTGGGAAGTTTTCAGCTATTACTTCTGTAAATATCCTCTTGATATCATTTGGGCTGTCCCCTTCTTTTTCATTTATCCCTATTAATCTTATGTTATTTTTCTTTGCTTCATCTTGCAGGTGTTAAATTGTCATTTCCTGATTCTTTGTTATTTTTAAGAGATCTTGTCTTTCCTGCTCACTCACTGCAATCTTATCTTTGAGGTCTGAAATTCTATCTTCACTTTCATTGAGGTGGTTTTTACAGCTTTCAATATAATTTTTGATTTCCTACATATCTCTTTGAATCTGCTTTATGCATTCTGTTTGTTTCTTATATTGTTCA
>PVJX010043146.1:0-13832 GCA_004027295.1 Dolichotis patagonum | reverse complement strand
TCCTATTCAGGCACTGCAGTAGGCCCAGGGTCATTCTCAGCAGTATTTGCCTTATGTCTGTGATCGGCGTCTTCTCGAGCTGCTTGCCACAGCTGAGCTCGCTCTTGTGAGCTGGGGGTGCTGTTCAGAATCACATAAATATCCTTGAAATGTAAATCATAACAATTAGTTATAAATTCAAATTTTTTAATATAATTCTGTAGGTCAACAGAGAAGCAACCTAATTTATGGCTAATCTGAGATAGGTCAGAGAGGGAGAAAGGGCCATGTATATTAACTAATCCCTCAGGGCCAGCCTGTTCCCAAAGTGGGAGTAGAGACTGAGGCTGACAAGGCTGTGGAGTAGATGACCAATGAGTGGCCAACCGTCCAGGCATGTGTGGACAATTACCCAATGTTTGGCTACAAAGCGGTTGCTCTTCACCATGTGACAAGGAAACACAGGCTGTTGGCTGGTTACCGTGTGCTGCTCCCTGCAACACAATGAGGACACGCAAGATGGTGAGTGGCCATCATGTGACCCGCAGCAGGATGGCTGCTGTTGATCACATGAGGAGCCACAAGGTGGCGCCTATTGACCATGAGACCCGTCGGATGGCGATGCCCTGTCATGTGGCAGAGGGCCGCAAGATGGCGGCTGTCTTCCGCACCAGCTGCCGCAAGATGGTGCTGAGAATTGCTAGTAACAGCTTGCGGATAGGCTGAAACGCATGAGACAGTGCAGGTGAGCCAGTGGAGAAAATGGCGTCGCAGGGGTAGGAGACAAAGAACCGTCCGACGAAACAGAAGGCTTGGGAGGGGGGGATTGAGAAGTTGCAGACTGGGGAGAGAAACTAAGGGAAGGATCAGAGGCCGCTGCAGGTGAGGGGGCAGAGAGGACGGCGCAGGGGTAGGGGAACCTCTGGCTGAGAGGACTGCGGGGTTTGGTCTTTGGGATATGGAGGAGGGGGAGTAAAGACAGGAGGCACATCGGCTAAAGGGTCTGCTGGGGAAGGGGGACGGGCTTCTGGTACAGTAGAGTTAGCTAGAAATATTTGAGCTGCAGCACATGATTTAATGAGAGAAGAGCACATCCTTAAGGAAAGAAAGGCCTGTGTATACGGAATTCTGCTAACTTGTTGCCAGTGTAACAGAACTCATATAGGTTCTTAAGAGTAGAGGGATTGAACGTGCCCTCCTCAGGCCACAGGCTGCCACTAAGCTTGTAGGTCGGCCACGCCTCCTGGCAATAAAAGATTAGCTTTTTAATTTTTATATCCTTATTTAGGCCAAGGGCACCAAGATTACGAACCAGGCACCCCAGAGGTGTGTTTTTGCGGTGACGGGAAAAGGTATTCTCCATTGTCCAATCAAAAATGAGCCAAAAGAACAATTTTGCCGGGCTGGGGATTTAGCTCAGTGGCGTAACTGCCTGCCTGCCAAGCTTGAGATCATGAGTTCAATCCCCAGTGTCAACAAAAAACAAACAAAGAACAATTTTGCCTCAGGATATGAGAGATTTAGCTCTCCTCCCAAGGAACGTGAAAATTGTTCCAGATCACACTTATCAAAAAATATCGTCACCTGTTTTGGAAGTGTGATTAAAAAAAAAAGGTTCCAACTCGATACCCTTGGCCGTCACCAAAGGCATGAGTCGGGATCCCAGAGGATCAAAGTAATAGCTCTGCCTCAGACCATCCAAGGAACATGAGAACTATTATCTTATCCCTGGGATGGAATGGGTAATCTATGTGGGGTAACAGAAAACCCCGGGTGGAAAATGGCTCACCTGTGGTAAATGAGATAGGCCGGTGTTGCTCGCAAGCTAGTGGTGACAATTGAACAGGTCCCGTGGGGCAAAAAGCAGGAAAGAATCCAAGATAAGGCCCGGTAAGTGAGTTAGCAGGGGAGCTCAAACTGGGGGGTTCCCAGGAGCCACTCACGCTGCCATAACAGTCAGGGAACCATAATGATAGGGTTTTTGCAATGATGAAACAGCAAATATGAGATGAAAATGGCCTTTATTCCAAGGACGTTGAGAGGAGCCTAACCATAGATGGCTTAGTCACCTCTGACCGGGACATGTGGCACACAATACACATACAACCAGGGGTGGTGCTTAGGGCGGGCATTGATGACACACAAGTTACTGATTGGGACTGTTTTTCATGCCACTGGGAAGGGAAGTTGTCACAGGGGAAGAGGAGGTGAGTCAAGGTAAACACACTGTTTTGTCCTGTCTCTCAGCTGTTTAGTCCTGCCTCCCACCGTAGTTTAAATATTTTAGGGCAAAACTCTTTCAGTGAGTGCCATATTGAGTCTGGCAGAGTCCCCTACAAACAGACTCCATCAATACATGAGACATGTTTTCAGCTTAAATTTCCAGAGCTGAAGTGCAATGTAGTCCTACCAAACCAGTGAAACCGTGGTTAACAAGAAAAAAACAGCTACGTTAGTTTGGATCTCAAATGTTGCCCCAGGGGCTGGGAAGCTGGCTCAGTGGCACAGCGCATGCCTGGCAAGCACAAGATCCTGAGTTATATGTGCTGTAAAAGAAAGAAAGGAAGAAAGAGGAAAAGAAAGATGGAGAGGAGAGAAAGAAGGGAAAGGGAAGGAAGAAAGGAAAGAAAGAAAGAAATGCCTGGAATGTTCCCTACAAAGGCCCATGTGCAAAATGCTGGTCACTGGCTTGGTCCTCTGGGAGGTGGTGGGCTCTTTAAGAGGTGGGGCCTAATGAGAGGTCTTCTGGTCATTGGGGTGGGGCCTTGAAGGGCAGAGGCCCCCCCAGTCTCCTCCTCCCTTTGCT
This sequence comes from Dolichotis patagonum, assembly GCA_004027295.1. Classification (NCBI taxonomy): domain Eukaryota; kingdom Metazoa; phylum Chordata; class Mammalia; order Rodentia; family Caviidae; genus Dolichotis; species Dolichotis patagonum. Next base: position 11,047 of record PVJX010043146.1, on the reverse strand, counting down.
GAGGAGAGCAGCTCCTTGTGCCTTGGCCCCTGCCTTGCTGTCACAGGTGCAGTACTGATAGGACCAAACCACTATGGATGAAATCTGTAACAGCAAAATCCATCCTACGTGGAAGCTGATTGCCTCAGGTATTGGTGGCAGCAATGGAAAGCTAATAATATGGTGCAGATTCAGTTGTTTTAACTTAATTTCAGTTAGGTTCAACTACAGCAGCAGTTCCTCAGTCACACAAGCCACATCCTAAGTGTTGAATAGCAGGAGTGGGTGGTCCCACAGTGGATATGGCAGCTCTAAGGAAAACGCTCTTCCCCTCATTGTGCTTTCAAGACCCTGATATCTTCTTTCAAGCATACTGATGGGCCCAAATATGGGGCCGGTGTCTTCCCACCATTCATGGCTTCTTTCTGGAACATTCTCCTTGCTTCCACCCACATGGTGATGGTCATCTCCCAAGGACTGGGGAAGGCACCGGAAGACCCTTGAAGATTTTCCTCCCTGCCTCACTGTCACTTTCTCTAACTCTGCTATGTTCCTGCAGTACTGGCCTCTCCGTTCTTGGCCAGGAATCTTTTGGTCTCCTCACTGATCCCTATGGTCCTGCCTGAGACCTGTCTAATGTCTAATGTGTAATGTCTAATGTCTAATTAGCCTGAGACCTGTCTAATGTCCACACCCACTCCCGCGGAAATTTCACGCACATTGCACTCTTGGCACTGTCCACTGGCTCTGGTTCCCTCCCCCACAGGACTACCAGTTCAGTGGACTGGCCCCCTGTTGCCACATCCTCTCAGCTCTCACTGCCTGCCTCGCCTACCTCTAGTTAGCTGGCAGTTGTTGGAATCACTTCTGTGTAAGAGGTGACCTCAAGACCCTTCTTGTCAGGTCACGTCCTTCTGACATCTCATGTCCAAGTCCACCTGCACACAGCTGGACAGAAGCAAGCAGCCCCCATCCTACATGATGGCCACCGACTGGCCTCCATGGTCTGCAGGGCAGGCAGAGTTCCCCACAGGTCCCAATGCATGTGACCTCCCATTCCTCTGGATAATACTTTCCTGTCTTCAAGAGGGTGTGTGGGACTCCTCTTAGCTAAATTCACTTCCCCGTAAGATGCACACCCCACTTAGGAAAGTTACACACACCTTGTTTCCTGGATTTCTAAGAGCTAGCAGCCAAATGTATATATATATCTTCACATAAAGTAAGTCTCATATATCATAAATGTTCATTAGAGAATTTTGGTTTTGGTGAAAACTTACATGCCAAATAATCTTTGATAGATTTGTCATTTTTAGTTCAAACCAAACCAAAAAAACCCCAAAAAACAAAACAAAACAAAAAAACCCAGGGACCCACGTTTGTGTTGCATTGAATTTTGTTTTGGTTTGTCTTGTGTCTGTGTGTTTTTTGTTTGGTGCACTGAGAAGCTAGTTATGGAAGATCACAGAGTGGCAGCAGGAACAGCGTGAAGGGTGAAGGCAGGAAGAGGCTGAAGGGGAACAGAGCCTCAAGTGTGAAGGGCGATCAAAGGCAGGTGTTTGTTTTGTTTCTGAGACAGGGTCTCACCATGTAGTTCCGGCTGGCCGGTGGCCTCCAGTGTTAGCCTCGCTGCTGAAACAGGCAGAAAGCAGTCAAAATAAAGTATCCTATAAAGAATGAATAGATGAAAAGAATGAATAATGAAAATTTTCTCGGTAATAACCTGCAGACTGTTGTTATTAATTCAAGCTAAGGGCTATTATCAATTTGTGGTTAAACGTATAAATAATCATACTCGCTCCAAAATATCTGTGATGAATAAGGACCTCTTCAGCTGAAGCAGGGTCACAGGCGGCAATGAAGGGCAAGCGGTGGCAGTTTGGACACGAGCGCCGCCTAGCGGAGACCGCGTGCAGCGGCGCTCCGCGCTGCAGGCCCAGCCGCCTCTGCGGAGAGAAGGGCCCCAGCCAGCCCCGCGGCAGTCCTGTGTGCCAGGCGCTGGCTCTGCGATCAGCGTGGGCTGAACCCTCAGAAACGCTCGAGTTGTGCACTCTCTTTTTTTTTTTTTTTGGTACCGGGGATCGAACTCATGACCTCATGCTTGCCAGGCAGGTGCTTCAGCCACTGAGCTAAATCCCCGGCCCGAGTTGTGCACTCTTGCTGGTCTCCTGTGCTGAACACACTCTTATTAAGGCTGACTGCTGGCTTCATGTGCAAGGTGTACGCTCCTTCCCGAGAGCTACGCATCACAGCTGCCCGATTACTTCCCATGCTTTACAGCTCTGTATCCACTCCGGCAAGCAACAAATGCGTAGTTTTCCCCATCTCCCTTCCCTTCCCTCCTTTCTCACCCCGGCCCAGTGAAGTGGGAAGTGTCCTTTGTCCCTCTGCTTCCTGTGGGGTTTTACAGAGTTGGGGTGCACTCTCCTTTGAATGTTTGGTAGAATTCCCCAGGGCAGTCATCTGGGTTAGAGGGTTCTATATTGTGTGGGAGACCATAGGGTCACAGTTTTACACACTTCCCTGCTGGATGAAGGGAAGTTTGGGGTGATTGCTATCACCCTTTTGATTTCCCCTTATCTCCTTAGGGATGGGCCATCTTCTCCCACCCACTGAGACTAACACCAAAGTTACTGAGACTCAGGGTGCTCCCAGGCAGGGTCCCCCTTAGTCTCTCCCACCTGCCCTTGAGTCCTCAGATAACCCCCTGCCTTCTCCTCAGTCAGTGGATGTGGAGGTTCTGGCTGCCTCCTGGCCTTTCTTTCCTGGGTCGCTTGCTGTCTGTCTCTCCCCATGTGCTGTAACACCTTTCAGGAGACTGATGGCTCCAGGCAGGGGTCCCCCATACAATGTATTTTTCTTCTTTTTTAGAAAATTAATTCAATTTCCTAATATTTACACAGCTAATCAAATGATCTATTTCTACTTTTTTGAGCTGCATGCAAGCTATCTTATTTTGAGACAGGGTCTAGCTAGGTTGTCCAGACTGGCTTCAAACTTGCCATCCTCCTGCCTCAGCCCTCCAAGTAGTTGGAATTAGTGGCACGTGCCGCCATGCCCTGCTAGTTTGTGCCTTTTACAGAACTGGTCCATTTCATCTGTTCCTAAATTAATGCATAGTATTCCTTTATTGTGTTAATGTCTGCTGAAGTAATTTCTCTTTTTTTTTTTTTGGTACTGGGGATCGAACTCACGACCTTGCACTTGCCAGGCAGGCGCTTAAGCCACTGAGCTAAATCCCCAGCCCAGTAATTTCTGTTTCATTCCTGGTATTAGCAATTTGAATACAATCCGTAGAATCTATGATCTTATAGGCATTTGTAATTATTATTTTTCATCTATCTTGATAAAAGATTTCAGTTTTAAAGCCTTTGTCAAATGGCAGATTCTCTGATTTTCCGTGTTTTTATGTTTTGAATTTTCTTGATTTCTCTTCTTTATTATTTCCATTCTTGTGCTACCTTAGGGCTTATTTTGTTCTTTTTCTAGGTTAGAGGGACGTCTTGAGTTTTTGCTTGTAAGCATTTAATGCTACAAACTGTCCTTTTCGCGCAGCTTTAACTGTGCCCCACGTATTTGGGTAAACTGTATTTTCATTTGCATTCATTTGTTGTACTTTTACAGTTTGCCTTGACTCTCTAAGCTGTAGATTATTTAACCTATGTTGTTTGTTTTCAAAGTCAGTTGGGGATCTTCTTGTTATCTTTCTATTATTGATTTCTAGTTGTTTGGGCCAGGCTTTTGTTCCCTGTGGAGTCCCTCTGGCCAATTCCTGGTCCCTGGCCACAATGGGACTCTCACGATGTCAGTCCCCTCCTCACGATTTTATTTGTGTCTGCAGTGATGGCAGGATGTTTGGCTGTGATGAGTGGGGACAGAGAGACACAGGAGCACTCGGGTGAGAGGCTGGGATGGCAGGGGAGATGTGGACAGGGAAAGGGAGGCAGTGAGGCTGGACTGGAAGGGACACGGGGGCACACAGGACACTGGGGTCTAAGAGCCTTGCACAGTGGATGGAAGTGTGGCTAAGGGGGCCTAGGCAGTCCTGTGTCCTGGGCCACTGCACTGGGCCCTGTCTCTGGGGACCTTATGCTGGGCACAGTGGCCAGGAATATGCAGTGGCTGGAAGTGGGCAGACCTTTCTGCAGAGCAAGGCCCTGGTCAGGAAAGAGGGTATTTTTATTCTTTTTTTGAGACAGGATCTTGCTATGCAGTTTAGGCTGGCCTCAAGCTCCCAGGGATCCTCCTGCTTCAGCCTCCTAAGTAGACATGCACCACTTTGCCCAGCTCAGGAGGGCTCCTTTCTCTTCCTTTTTACTTCTTGCCATACTTACACCTTCGTGTACACCAAAGTGCCCAACAACTTTTTTTTTTATTTTTTATTTTTATTTTAAAGAGAATAAAACAAAAGAGGGCAGAACAAAGCAGATCAGAACAGAACAACATAAGTAACACAGCACTTTACAATAAGACAACCGGACATTAACAGTAGCTATCAAAGTATCTCTTTCTCTGCTATAGTTGAGCATAGTTTCAAATACCATAATATCAAACATAACACAATAGTATAAAACCATTCAAGAGAATGAAAGAATTACAGGACATTCTGAACTGAATAACTATGATCAATGGCTACTATAATATCTCATTTTCAATAAAAATATTTGTTTATACTATCACATATATTAAAATCCCAATAAGACACGACATGATAGAACCGATGGTAATAGCAGAGCAGAAGCATGGTAGGACTTCTAAGGAAGGCGATATTAAATCAGCAATGGCTGCCATAATGTGTTTTCTTCAAAACAGCTGTTCATACCATCACGCATAATGAAGTCAAATAAAACATAATAAAACCATTCCAACTGATAAATGAAAACATTGAAAGGCTTCAAAGCAATGAAATGAGAAATCATGATTACCATAAAATCTTATATACTCTTACAAACTCATACTAGGGAGACTATATGCTATTTACACATGTGAGTTTGGTTTATTTTGCTTATGAGTATGGTCTCAAGTTGTGTCCATTTATTTCTAAATATATCAATGTGATCATTCTTTATAGCTGAGTAGTCTCCATTGTATAAAAATTCCACAACTTTTTTATCCATTCCTCAGTTGATGGGCACTTAGGTTGTTTCCAGGATCTGGCTATTACAAATTGTGCTGCTATAAACATGGGTGCACATATATCACTGTGTTATGATGTTTTCAGTTCTTCTGGGAATATGCCTAGAAGTGGAATAGCTGGGTCAAATGGGACTTCCAAACCCAGCTTTTTGAGGAATCTCCAAACTGACCTCTACAGTGGTTGCACCAGTCTATACTCCCACCAACAGTGTAGAAGAGTTCCTTTTTCCCCACATCCTCTCCAGCACTTGTTGTTGGTAGTTTTTCTATCCTGGCCATTCTTTCTGGGGTGAGATGAGCCCAACAACTTCTAAGAGGTTTCATTTCCAGGAGCGGCACCCCCCACCAGCCCCCGCCATTAGCTGCTCCCCCACACTGAGCCAGGACAGCTAAACTCATCTTGATCAGTTATTAGTTACCAAGAAAGGGTGAGCCATTGGTCTAAGTAAGGATGCAACCGAAGAGGAGGACAGGAGGAAAGCCAAATGACCAGCAAAAGAACACTTTCCAAAAACAATGAAAAGACCAAATTACTACCATGAGGCAAATGATAAATATGAACAAGTATTTTACTCAAATTACAAAAAGTTAGTGAGCCAACGACCTCTAATATGAGGCAAGTGAAGAGACACAAGGGAAGAGACACAGAATGACCAGGAGTAAAGCATGAGGGCAAATTCAGGTCTGACAGCAGATGCCGGACGTGGAGGTGGCCTTCAGGAGCCTGCTCCAGCTGGTTGCCCCTTAAAGATCTGTGAACACCTAAGTGGGTTTGGAAAGCAGATTCAAGCACTTTTTTACAGCCCCCTTGTGACTGTGCTGGGAGACTCTGTTCGGCCACCTGCAGCACCTGGGAGGCCCCCAGTGAACCAGGTGACTGCCCGGTTCTCAGACACACGTGACTGAGTGTCAGGGGGCTCTAGGCCATGCCATTTCTCCCTCATCTCAGCTGGGACTCATCCGCCCCATTTTCCCCCAGAAGCTGCTGTCCAAACCCCGTCACTGAGGCCCCTGAACTCTGAGCCCCAGACCCTGTCTGACTCCAGGGCCACTTCCAGAGCCGGCCCCCTCCTCTCAGGGCGCCATGGCCCTTTGAGCCATCCCATCTGCAGGGGGAGAGCAGGTGCCCGGGAATAGGAGAGGCTTAATTATAAATGTGATCATTAGTAACATTAGGTCCCTGAGTTAGATAACCTTCTGCAGGCTTTAATGAAAACTCTCTTACAATCTATGTAAAGATAACACAGTGATAACACAGTGATTTTTTTTTTATTTCAAAGCGTAGGGTAATTTTGCTGTCCAGTAATTTAATCTTGAGCAGTTCTCATACCTGGGCCCCAGGAGCCATGGACAGCTTGTTCACCACAGCCTCGTTTCTATCAGCAAAACACAAACGTCCAAGGCAAGAATCATGGGAAAATGACAGTTGTTGGAAATAAGCATCCTGGCTCAATCTGTTTGTGCAGGTAATAAAGCACTTAAGACATCAAGAAATCTCGACAAGGCCCTTTACATCTGCAGAAGCGCGCAGACATGAGGCGTGGGACAAAGCAGCTTTGCTCCTTTTATCTGTGAATGCAGGGGAAGCAGCTGACCCCCAGTGGAATCCACGAGCTCACAGTCTATTGTGCCTGACTAACTTGAGTGGCACAGGGAGTAGGTGATGTGTGGCTGAGGAATTTAGAGAGGGGCTGTGAAGTTTGGAATGGACAGTTCCTGGTTTTTGGTTTTTGTTTGTTTTTTGTTTTTGTACTGGGGATTGAACTCACGACCTTGCACTTGCCAGGCAGGCACCTGTGATACTGAGCTATATACCCAGCCCTGGGTTCTCTAGCTTGGAAACCCACTGTGTATACAGTCACCATTTCTTGGAGCTCATGACATTAGCCAGGTGGGGGTGGGGGTAGCGAGTAGAGGGCCAGGTCATTTAAACCCCAAATGGAGTTGCTTTGGCCTTGTGCTTTGACAGAAAAGGACCCAGCCTGTTTCGCACACTCTCACTACGAAGAAACACTCTACAGGAGTTAAAGTAGAGCCACAGGTCCCTACAAGGACTTTACAGTGAGAGATTAAAGTGCGGTCTTGACTTTTGACTCTCTGTTGTGTCCGAGGTCCATGCCCTTCCCAAAGCCTCCTGCCAGCCAGCAGTGACATCCCCACCTCGTCATGTCAAGCTGAGCCTGGGACTTGCTTTAGCCTCTGGACTGCTGCGAGACCCAGTACGAATGAGAGATGAAAAACTCTGGCAGAGTTGGCTTTGCTTTCTCATGCTCCAGGCTTTTGCTATAGCCACTGGGCAAACCAGCCGAACCTCACTCAGTTGAAAGAATCAAGCCCCAGGTGCATGGAAGCAGACGGACTGTTTTGTTCTGACATTTGTTCTTTAGTTTTGTTTTGTCTTTTGTTTTTTAGACAGGGTCTCACTATGTAATCCAGGCCGACCTCCAACTCCCAGTCCTCCTGCCTCAGCCTACTGAGTACTGGACATGCAGGTGTACGCCTCTGCGTCTGATTCGAATGGCCACTGAGTTTTATTTTTTTAATTTTTATTTTGTTTGGTACTGGGACTTGAACTCACAACCTCACCCTTACCAGGCAAGTGCATATGCTACTGAGCTAAATCCCCAGCCCATGGCTACTGACTTTTAGAACAATGCTGGGCAATAGTTAACCATGATAAGTACATGGTTAAAAAAAACCCCAACCATTTATATATGCCACATTATGTTCAAGAAAATATAAAACAAGTAATTTTTCAAACATGCAAAAGGGCATAAACCAAATCGATAGAGCAAAGTCAGCGGCCTGTAACACTGACATTGGGATGGCAGTTACCTTAGGTAGAGGAGCATGGGTGGAGGGAGGGACAGACATGACTGTAGAGATAAAAATAATGTCTTTTTCCTACCTTCGTTTCTTTCCTACTCTCCCTAGCTTTCCAGGGGACTAAAGCCAGGCCCTTCACACTGAGCTACATTCCCAACACGTTTTCTTTCTTGTTTTATTTTGAGAGAGGACCTCAATAACTTGCTAAATTACCCAGACTGGACTAGAATTGTGATTGTCCAGCCGCTGCCTCCCAGAGAGCTGGCATCACAGCACACGCCACCACTCCTGGCCCATCATGTTTTGAAAAATGATAGCATATCTTTTCCTCGGCCTAGCACATGTGCGTGTGCACAGACACTACCCCTGTGACGGTTCCAAGGTCTCCGTTCAGACCCCTCAAGCACCTGGGAGGCCCTGCATGCAGCAAGTGTCTGCCCCGTTCTCAGACAAACTGCCAGCCCCCAGCTTCCCTCCATAACCCCAGCTCTGCCTGCTGGGGCCACGCCAATGAGCGTCCGAGTGCTCTAGGCCATGCCATTTCTCCCTCATCTGATCTGGGACTCACCCCCACCTCTTCCCCGGAAGCTGCTGCCCAAGCCCCAGCACTGAGGCCCCTGAACTCTGAGCCCCAGACCCTGTCTGACTCCAGGGCCACTTCCAGAGCCCGTCCCCTCCCCTCAGGGCTCTATGGCCCTTTGAGCCATCCCATCTGCAGGGTGAGAGCAGGTGCCCTGGAGTGGGAGAGGCAGCAGGGGACATGCATTCACCATCACCATGGAAACCTCAGGCCCAGCACTGGGTGGGGCTCAGCAGGTGACCAGGTAGACAACTCTGCCTGGCCTGACTAAGCCCAGTGCCTGAGGACAATTAGATGTGAGGAGAGAGGAGGCCACAGAAATCCAGCACTTTACTGAGCCCCAATTCCTAGGGATTACGACACTAGCTACTCAGGGCAATGCTGAGAAAACCACCTTCTCTGAGTTCCAACAAGTTCACCGGAAAATGGCTAGATACCCGCCACGAGAGGGCCAGGCCGAACGGCGAGGGCGCCTGGAGCTGGAAGGAGGCAGAGAACAGTATTAGCTGAGTGTGCCGGGGGTCACCGTGATGCCTGCGACTGTACCAGGAGAGGACGAATGGGGTCCAGAGTGGCAGGCACCCAGGCAGGCAGGAGGCGCCGCCCGCCGCCCGAGGCAGCTGCAGAGGAAGGAATCTGGCTCACCGGCTGGACGCTGGCCAGGAGGCCTGAGAGCAGAGAGGCAGCGGGAAGAACACTGGCTGTGGCTACTCTTGCAGATTCCCCGGAAACCAACAACCAAAAGACAACGGGCGGGGTGCAGAGCAGAGGTGGCTAAGCAGTCTGCCAGGTAAGCCTCAGAAGACCTCTGAAGAGGGCAGCTCTCTTCAAAACCCAGAGCCTGAGGGCGGCCCTGTCTGAGGAATAAAAGTCAGAAGCCCAGGAGAACTCCGGGGTGGACATGCTAACCACCGCTCTGTTCCTGGAAGCTTCTCCATGAAGAGAAGTCAGATCAAGCAGAAGGAGCAAATCCAAATGCAAAGGAGGGCGCAGGAGATACACCAAGGGGACCCTGCGAGGGCCTAGCAGATAGTCCGGGGGACGAATGCGGGGAGGGGCACAGAGGGCACGAGAAGAGGGCAATGGGGAAGGCGGGCGCCCTAGGCGGCCTCACCAACCGCAGCACCACAGCCTGCCAACACCAGCGGGTTTGTCCTGCCTGACAGAACACATGAGAGCAAGGTCCGCAGAAACCACGAAGAAATAGCACAAAGCCCAGGGCCCACGCTCCCGCCCCAGAAGGATCGAGGCACGAAGTCCTGCCACAGAGGGGTCTTCCAACCCCAATTTGCCCGTGGGGCCAAGCCCCGGACCGGCTGGGCGCCCCACTCCCTATCCTGGTCTCCCAGAGGGGTGACTCTGAACCAGGCCTGCAGACGCCCAGGCTCCTCTGGAGCACCCCAAGCTCTCTGACTACTTCAGAGGAAACGCTGGGTCACCCCACGTGTGTTTTCTGTACCAAGGACAGCACGGAGCCAAAGTGAGGACGTCAGAGAGTGACTGGGGCGGGGACTGGCCCTGGCCAGATCAAGGGGACTCTGATCTCAGAGTCTGGGGGAGCGCACACAGGCCCCGGTGGTGGCCCCTGAGGAAGCCCTGGAGTGTCACTCCCTGCCCCTCACACACAGGCAGGCGGTGGCCAGGCCTGCGAGGCCTGGGCTTCCTCTTGCTCGGTGTCTCCGCAGGGCACTGTCGTGAGGAGCATCCCCAGGTCAGTGCATTGGACACTCACTCAGGAGGCCCAGATGTCGGTGCCCGTCTCTCACAGCTGGTGGGACAGAGCCCAAAGCACAGAGCGGCTGGTGAACCCCGGCACCACCAGCCCTGGACCTCAGGCCAGGCTCTCCAGCTTCTGCTGTGCTCGGGTCTCATCGTGGCCCTTGGCAGCGGCCTCCACTTCTGTGGGAGAGCGGAGGGTGGGAGCAGCAGAGCTCAGGGCGGGCCAGGTCAGGTTTCTCCCAGAGCTCAGCCCTGGGGTGCCTGAGGCTGTGCTGAACCTCCTGGTCTGTTTCCCAATTCCTGCCTTTCTATCCCGCCTGGAGGCTGGAGGAGGACGAGGAGGGCAGGAGGGGGACACAACCTGGCTGGCCCCGGCTCTCCTCCTCTCCCAGGCACAGCGCTCCTGCCTCTGGATGGACAGGAGTCCGTGAGCGCCTGCCCTTGGTCCCCCTCCACCAGTCCCCGTGACTGGACCGCATCCATGGCCCCAGGACAGCAGAGTCAGCCGGGACAGCGGGGCACTGAGGTCTCCCTGCTCTAGGTTGCAGTGATTTAGCTTTTCTCCTCCAACTGCATCACAAGAAAGGATGTGACAGTCACCAGGAAGCAGAAGGTCGCCTGCTCTGAGTCTGAGCCCCTGCAGGATCAGAGCAGGGACCGTTTTCCTGCATCTACACTGCATGGCCAAGCCCAGGCAGGTGGGGGTGGGGGGACTGTGTGTTCCCCGCAGTCCGGGGTGGCCCCTGTCTGGAGCTGTCAGGGACACTTGGCCCTGCCCAGCAGAGGTTGCTTGTCTGCACCTGTGAG
>PVJX010043145.1:0-13789 GCA_004027295.1 Dolichotis patagonum | reverse complement strand
CAGGCACAATTTAAAAACTTTTTTTTCAGTTGCAGTGGGTCAGCTCCACAGATAGAGAACCCTGTAGATACAGAGGACCAAGTGTATTCTTATTTTTTGTTTGAAGAGTCTGAGACTGAGAGAAGCCAAGTAACTTTTTTTTTAAGTTTGAAAAGAAGGAATTTATTGTCTTCCATAATTATAAAGACCAGAGATAACAGTTGTCATCAAACCTGTGGGGAATGCAGGTTCAGTGTCTTCAGATCACATTTCCCCCTATTGTCTCTCCTACCTATTTTAGCTATAGTCAATAGCTCTGCCACTTATGATAAGATAAGCAGCAGCTCTAGCTTTTACTTCACTCTCAGATCTAGCAACACAGACACAATGGTAAATGAAATTATGGGTTTGACATTCCTAATCCCAAAATCTCAAATCCTAAGTGAAGCAAAGTAACTTGACTGAAATCACTCAGCGATTGTTTTCTTCAGGGCTGCGGAAGAAACCCGCAGCCTCGTGCATGCCAGACAAGTGTTCCACCACTGAGCCACAGCCCAGGGGGCACGAAGCAGTTTTAAGATCTGGGAATTGCAGCCCAGGACTGGCTGACATCAACGCTTCGTGTAGACTCTAAGTCCAACACACCGGCTGGCGACTCCCAGGAAGCGATCGAAAGGCAGATGTGAGGGTTAATTCTGATCCGTTGTCCACTTTCCTCCAAGGCACCGTCGCCACAACTTCCCTGCCAGCTGTCCTGAAATGAAATTGTTTTGGCCGCCCAGGTTTCCTCCATAAATCGGAGCAGCATCTGGTCTTCGAGGAGAGCCAGGCGTTGCAAGAGCTCATAACTGAGGGTCCAATGACTCCTGGTTCGAGTGACCAGCTGGTGCCAGCTCCCCTGGGGAGAATGTCTATGTGGAAAGTCTGATCTATGCACCACCAGTTACCCATTTCCTCAAATTAGGGAACCCAGAAAAATGATTCTGTTTAGAGACCCCAGAGCAAAACTTAGAGCCTGAACCCCATCGTTAGCTTTCTGAAGATGCTGATCTGAGAGCCCTGCCCGTCTCCAGCTGGGCCTTTCTGAACCAGGACAGTGCATTTCCCTACTTGTTCACTCCATGGTGTTTTCTCCAGAAACCTTAATCCAACCTGAGCTGAAGATGGAAAGTTCTTTTGCCATAAGTTTGGCATTGACACTTATTTGGAGCCAGGTGTGTGGCACATGCCTGTAATTCCAGCAGTTTGGGAGGCTGAGACAGGAAGATTGCAATTTATCAAGACTCTGTTTAAATTAAATAGACCAGAGATGTAGCTCAGTTGGAAAGCCCTGGGTTCACATCCCAGTGCCCCAGAAAACAAACAATTCAATTTGGTGATAAAAATTGGGCCAGACCTCATACAATTTACTATGCTTCTCAGTGTGAGAGTGTGCGTGTTTTGCTGCAGAAAATGAAACTGATGGGTGTGATTATGAGATGTTGCTGGTGCAGAACAGCCTGTAACATGTGGTTTGTGCATCCCATAATCTTTCTAAAATCCCAAACAATTTCCAGTCTGGCCCCAGGGGTTCCAGTTAAAGGGCTGTGGTCTTACTGCTTTATAATCACTGAACCCGAGCAGGACAGGCCATCTCCTGACCAGGGAGCAGGTGGCTTGCTATAGTCATAAGAAAGCCTTTCCACACCTCTGGTCAGACTTGGTGGCTGGGATTCCATCACCAGGCAGTCTGTTCTTTGTTGTAAGTTCTTTGCTGTAAGTGGTGGAGGAAACAAGAAGTCCCTAATGTGACTCATATGTGGTTTAGTCCTTTTAGAAGTTGCCTCTCAGAGAACGGAAGGGCTGAAGCAAGCAAGGAGCTGCAAAGGGCAAGCAAGTGCTGATGGGTTGGAAAAGAGCAGGACAGAGGTCCAGCCAAACATAGGCCCTGTGTGAGGTGGAGAGTTGGGCAGACGCCCTGCAGGACGGGCAGGCAGCCTTGGGGAGGAAGAGTGACACAGCGCAGGGGAGCCAGGCCGGAGGAAGGCTGGGGTGGCCTCTTCACAGCCCAGGCGGTCTATCCTTGAGGACACCTAGGACAGCCATCTAGTGGCCTTCCGAGTACATAGCGCCTTTCCTTGGCGGAGTCCCCCAGAATGGTCCGGATCCGGAAGAGAAGGAAGTCCTGCACCTGTGTTTCCCTACTTCCTAGTTGTGCGCAGTAATTGCAGTCCCAAACTGGTGGCACAAGTGCCACCGGCTGGAAGGTGCTGGGACACGGTGGGACAGGGGTTGGCTTTCTAAAATAGCTTTGACCACCGCGGGGATGGAGAGACCTGCGGCGTCTCAGGCTGGGTCGCCCCCATTTTTAGAGGATCCTGACTTTAGAAAAGAAAAAATGACAAATGAAGATCATACACCTTTGGCTTGATTTTAAAGGCGTAAGTGGATTGGGCAATGCTCCCAAATCAAGGCAGCATTTCCTTTTGGCTCCCGGGCATTTCGGGGAACCTGCCAGAGCGCCCTCTACTGGCTGTGGCCGGGCTCGCTCTGCCACAGACTCCTGGGGGCTGCGGTTTGCTCAGTGTTTGCTGCGCCACCTGGCGGCCGCTGTTGGAACAGCGGAGGCACGCCAACCCGGAACTTGGGCCCCATCCCGCGACCAGGCTGCAAAGGGTTAAGCTGTCAGCGGCACGATGTTAAACAGGTGTCAAAGGCGCCCCATATATCTGCAGATTGAAATCAAATTCTTTGCCGTATAAAAAGATAAATTACCCAGGCGCTGCCGCGCGTCCCACTCATCACGCCAGCGCCAGACGGCAAGCAATTTTTTTTTTTTAATGTGCTAACGACCTAATCAAGCAATCAAGTCGGAGAAGATTGCAGAGTGACCGGGGCAGCCATCTGCCGGCGAGCCCCGCATTCATTCCTGCGCCCCCGCGTGGGGCGGGGGCCGGGGAGGGAGCTGCGGGGGGAAGAGGGGAAAAAATCCTAAACAAATTAACACCCAATTTTCCCCGTCTAATTAGTTAAATGAGAAGTGTTTGGGGTCCCCCGGGGAGGGGGGCGCCTCGCCGCGAGGCGAGCGCTGCCTCCCCAGCATTAATTAGTGCGGGTCAATGCCGCAGCTCCCGGGAGAGCGGCCGCTTTAATTTCCCGTGATATTTCAGTGCCTGAGGCCCATCGATTCAAACTGAAATTAACTTATTTTTCAATCAGCCCAGGGCTGCCCCTGGGGGTGACTCTTCTTTTGCCGCCTCCTGAATAGAGCTGGAGCAATTTTTCATCAAAAGCTGATACCTCGGCCGCGGAGGGCGGGGAGGAGCCGGGAGGGAAGTGGGGGGCGGGGGCGCCCGAGGCCAGGGGATGGGAATTGCGGAAGAAATGCATGGATTTTCCGCAGCCCGCCTCTGCCTCACCCCAGCGCGCCCCCACGGTGCTCCCACCAGTGTCTTGTCACCCCCACGGGTCCCAACCGCAAGGGACAGCAAGTGACCAGAAGCGCTGGAGAGGGTGGAGAGGTCCAAGAGGGCTTGTGTCTCCCTTGAGGGAGGCCTGGGGAGGCTCCTGGCTCTGTCAGCTACTGAAGCTTCAAGAAAGCTTTTTGGGGACCAAGACATCCTGAGCTCCCAGAACAGGGCAAGGATTCTGAGATCACACCAAAAACTGCAGTCACACCCTCTGGGTACCTCTGTCCCATCCGGCTTTGCAGTAATCAGTGTAGGCACTGAGAAAAGTTCCTTAGGGGGTGTGAACTACGACTCTTCCCTAGGCTCCCACTCCCCTCACACCCTGGAGAAAGTCTTCACTCCCCGACTGACAGAGGGCACCCGGTTGCCCAAATTCAGATTTAGACCCAGCAGTGTGGGCAGTGAGTACTTGAGAGGCAGGAGCAACATGACAAAGCTCAGCTGGGCCGGGGCAGAGACAGAGGGCGACCTGGGCCTCCGGTATGGTCTCCCAGCTCAGGGGCTTCCTGACGTGACCGGATAAAGTGTCTTGGAGATTGTTCACTGTCAGGTGCTCCCCAGCCTTCCTGGACTGCTCTGGTTTCTGGGTTTCAGGCAGAGAAGCTGCCCTGAGCCAGGGGTCCTGCCTGTCAGGGACTGGGGGAATCTGGCCGAAAACAGAAAGTGGTTCTGTGAACCCCTCGCAGAGAGCTGCCAGGGCCTGGCTTCTCAGCTGCACCCTGAGGACCACTCTGGGTGCTGCCCTTTGCCTAGGCCCTGTCCGGGAGGCTTCCCTACCCCACCTCCCCCAGAACTGCTTTGACTGAAAACAAAACAAATGAAGACATCATTTTACCATTGTATTCACTTGGGATATGTTCTTTCAAGCCTGGAGGGACTGTGGGGACACCATGGGGTGGGACAGCTGGGTAAGGACACCCTGCTGAGAAAACCTCCAGGCCAGGCCCAGGATAGCACAGTGCCTGCCTGACAAGGGTGAGGTCCTGAGTTCAATTCCCAGCACTGAAAAATAAGAACCCTTTATGCCCTGGCTCCAGTACTGAGTGTCCTGTTGACCCACTGTTCTACACTGGCAGGTCTGGTTTCAGAACCGCAGAGCTAAGTGGAGGAAGCGAGAGAAGTGCTGGGGCCGGAGCAGCGTCATGGCCGAGTATGGGCTCTACGGGGCCATGGTGCGGCACTCCATTCCCCTGCCCGAGTCCATCCTCAAGTCCGCCAAGGATGGCATCATGGACTCCTGTGCCCCGTGGCTACTGGGTAAGAGTCCACAGCCTCCTTGGGTAGGCTCCCTGGAGTGGGGACTTATGCTGGGGCCTGGAGAACTAGGCCACAGCAGCCTAAAGGGAAGCAGGCCCCCCAAGAAGGCCACCCATGTACCTGGGGACTCAGGCAGGCAGGGAGCGGGCCTGATTTCTGTCCCTTACACCTACCTACTGGGTGCCAAGGTCTGTCATCATGGATAGGTCTTTAGTCTTGTAGGAGGGTGTGACTGTTTCCCCGGGGTCTGTATTTACCTTCCCTTTGGTCAGAGGTGGTTTTATGGTGATCAAGTCAGCCCCTAGGTTCCTTTCACCACCACTCTGGCTTTGTCCAGAGGACTTCTTTCCCCAAATCTCCCCACCCGCCATGTCCCCCCACCTTTTATCTGGGTCCTTTTCTCCTAACAGCATCTGCTTATCTTGGGGTACTAAGATCTAGAATTCCAGGACAGAAAGGCTGTAGGGGCCCAAGTTTGGTGTGAAGTCGTCTGCAGGCCTTGGCTTTCGTCCTTTGGCCTGCAACCCTGTCCCCTTGGCCATTTTCCCTGGTCCCTGGCCCTGGCCCAGCCCTGGGACTCGCGCTGCGGTGTGTGAAGTAAGGCTTTCTGCTTGTCCTTAATTCTGGCCTCTCTCTATCTTTGCTGTTTTCAGTTCAAGATGGCTTTCCCAGGCGCTTTTCTAAACCCGAATACCAACAATTCTTTTTAGGGATGCACAAAAAGTCGCTGGAGGCAGCAGCCGAGTCGGGGAGGAAGCCCGAGGTGGACCGCCAGGCCCTGCCCAAGCTGGACACGATGCAGCAGGAGGAGCGGGGCCCCGACGCGCAGGCGGCCATCTCCCAGGAGGAACTGAGGGAGAACAGTATCGCGGCGCTGCGAGCCAAAGCTCAGGAGCACAGCACCAAAGTGCTGGGGACTGTGTCGGGGCCGGACGGCCTGAGCCGCGATCCCGAGAAGCCAAAGGAGGCAGAGGCTATGGACGAAGACAGGCCGGCTGAGAAGCTGAGTCCACCACAGCTTGAAGACATGGCTTAGGCCAGGGGCCCCTGAGACGCCAGAGCCCCAAGACTCTGCTCCTGCTGTGGAGGGAGGTTCTCCCTGAGGCACGGCCAGGCCTGGCCACGGCCACCCTCCCTCTGCCCCACAGGCTCTCCGTGGCCCCCACTGGCTCCAGGCACAGGTCAGTTCTGGCTATGCTTTTAGACTGTGCCGAGACACCCTGGACCCAGTCTTCACTCTGCAGCACCCTCCTCATCCCAGCATCCCTGCCTCAGAAGCCACCTTGCTGCCCTAGCCGTCCCTGCGAGCCCCTGTCACTTAATCCCTTGGCAACTCTCGCTGTCCAAGTCCTCCCCTTCTCCGTTCCTTGGCTCTAAAGAGCTCCTTCCTAGCTCCGAACACCCTGTGGATTCTGCTCGGCCCACGCCTCAGAGTCATTGCTGCAAACACACTGGCTGCCACAGCCGTGACGTGGACTAAGGACCTGCGTGCCAGCCCCAGGGTCCTGGGCTCCCCAGGCCTCAGCAAGTCTCCGCTCAGCCTGTTCCCACCTGCGGACCTGCGCCGGGCTTCTGCTGGGTGAATACGTTGCTCTGGGGTCCACCTCTGCCCACCTCACCGCTGGCATGTGAAGTCTCGGCCAGGCCCCTCAGCCACGCTGTCTCGTGCCCTGCTGTGGTCACCTTCAGAAACCTGCCCTCTCCGTGTTTTCTCTCCAGCACAGGCGCCAACACCACACACAGCATGTACAATACTCACAGTAGATCCGGGACCTGTGTCCAGGGAGGCCGAGCGGCTCTCAGCCACGCAATGGCTCATGGCACTGTTGGAACCCAACGCCCCTGGGCCTGTGTTCTGAAATGTCCCAACGCTCCCCAGGTGCTGCCTGTGTGACCTGACTTGCTGTGCAAGACCCCCTTCCCCTTGAGCTTCTTGCAAACTCCTGGTGTGCATGTGCCCTGCTTGGAGAAACCTAGTACAGCTAGGAGGCCACAGACCTGGTCTCAACTTAACCCAGACCACCTCCTGGAGTAGGCTGGGTCATGAATATTCATCAAGGGTGGGTCATAAGGAGGGTATGGGAAGAGGCTCAAAGGAAAGCAAGGCAGGAGGCCAGGATTAAACCCAGACCATCTGAGGCACTGACACCTTCATCCAGGTGTATGCTGGGAAGTACAGTATGTCTGCTGGAGTAGGACAGACCCAGGAGCCATCATGGAATAAGGCACTGGGTCCTTCTATCTAGTTATGGGAGGTTTTATCAATCTGAGGGCCTCTCTGCAGCTGCCCCTTCCATCCTGGTCTTTATTTACCTTTTGCATTAGTAACGATATCACAGCTTCACAGAGCCCACCACGGGGCTCACATTCCCAGGCTAAGCACAAGGCCTGCTTCACCTCTTGACATTTCCTTCTACCAGTCCACCTACCTTGTTGGGGACACTGCCCGAGAGAAGGGCCGAAACAGTGAGTGGTGATTTTAATTCTGTATCAAAAGTTGATTTCTTCATTGCATTCACAGAACCCTCCTCTCTCCAGTTCTTGTCTTTGTCTTCTGTTGGTTTGGAATGTTAGACTGTAGCCCTGGTGTGTAAATAATGTACATAGAGTGAGAAGAAACTTGACATGGAGGTGTTTGAAATATGGAACTGTAAGAACTTATGGGCATTCTAAAACCTGTGATTTCTGTGCCATTTTCTGTAAAGATACAAGTAAGAATAAACTTGAAGTAAAAACAGCCAGGGAGGGATCCAGGAGTCCTCTGTGGTTGGGGATGGTGTATGAAAAATCCACAGTGATTTTTTAGGACAAATCTAGGCCCCTCTTTCAAAATTACTCCAAATGTTGTACAATCCTTCAATGACAATTGTCCCTATGATATGTGACCCTTCTCCATTGCTGACTCAATTGCCCCAGCCACGAAGTCCCTACGTTGTCCCCTCTATCGACCCCTCCTCCCCACAGAGCAGCTCTCATTTAACTCCTCTGCGGTGCTGACTTGTAATCATCCCTATTTCCTTTATACCTCTAGTGAAGCACCATCCCATATGGGGCCCCAGGAGCCCAGACTCCCCTCCCTTTGGTACCTCTGTGCATTTGCACACCTTATCTTCCTCCTAAACAACAAGCAGAAAAGGTAAGCACATCTGGGGCTGAAAGTCAGAGAGATTGTGCTGCATCCTGGTCAAAGAGGAAGGCGCACTGGAGAAACAGCCTGGCGAAGGCTGCGTGAAATTGCCTGCTGGCATCTGTGACCCAACAACTTAATGATGCGCTGCGTGGAATTACAAGATGGGGGTGCAGTGCATAGACTGGAGAGGCTCTGTTTGAGCTTTGGGCTCAAGAACTCTTATAAGATTGTTTCAAATTGGCTCGGAAGTGAAACTCTCTTGTGGAAGAAGTTTCTGGCAGCCTGTCATCCAAAGAGAACGGCAGGAGGTTGGCAGTCCCTGTACCCACAATCCGACCCAGGTAGGACCCAAAGGGGCACATGTGGGAACACTGCAAAGGGATTCAAGTCCCACCTGCTTGGGCAGCTCCCCACCTGTCTGAGCCCCTGCAGGTCTCATCCCGGCCCCCCCACCTGCCACTGCCTCACTCCCCTCATCCCCAAGGCCTCCCTGGCCCTGTGGCGAGAGCTCTTGGCCTGTGTTCTCTTGCCGTGCTTGGGATATTGCTCCATGTGGCATGTCCTGCATTGTGTTATAATGTTTTAATTTAGCAATCTATCTTCCCACAAGACTGAGTTCTGGGGTGTCTATCTGATCTTTTATCCCTAGAACCCACCAAAGGGCCTGCTGCTCCACCCATTGTAGGATGAACCTTTTGTCTGTAACTAATCCAATTACTCAGTAATTTATGGGGCCAGGGAGATAGCTCAGCAGCGCAGTGCCTGCCTAGCAAGCACAGGCCCTGAGTTTGATTCCTGACACAAAAGAGAAAAAAAAAATTAACGAGAGTCATTGAGCATCTAATACCTATCAGGCAGATGGGCAAGGCCCTGGGGATACAGCAGTGGACAGAGTCCCAAGTCCCTCTGATCATGGAACTTACACAGAACCCCAGTAACCACCCTAGAAGTGACAATTTCAAATGTCCTAAGACCCTGGAGGCTGACTTATAGAGCCATGAAAGCATATGATACGGTGACCTGACCCTCTGTGGAGTTTCAGTCTGTGTGAACCCAAATGGAAAACTAACACCCGCTCCCATGGCAGCGCGGGAAGAAGTCAGGACGCCACCACAAGGGAGCAGAGGGAAGACGCCCACAGCAGGCAGCAGCCCTACCCTCAGGGAGCTCTGGGGGCAAACTGGGACACTCACAGGCTTGGAAGATGCCAAAACTCCCGCTGAATATTCACCCCAGGAGGGGATCTACCCTGGGCAGAGCCAGGCAGATGCCCACAGAGGGAAATGCAGTTGGGTCTACAGGTGGTCCATGAGGGGGAGGCTGGGAAGCCGCAGCCAAAGGGAAGTCTGGAGGGCCAGGCCCAGGCGGACAGAACCAGGAGAGATCCAAGGAGCTGATTCTCCTCCCTCAACTCGGAACCGGCTCTGGAAAGACGAGCGCATCCAGGCTGCAGGCTCGCCAGGCTGCCGGTAGATGGCGCATGCACAGCGGTAAAGGAGCGCGCCACCGCCCAGGCCTGGCAGGAAGGGACGCAGCGGAGGCTGGCTGCGGCCGGCCGGAGGGCGGGTGGCTCTTCGGGTGATGACTGAGAGGGAGCTGCGGAAGCCCAGGCCGGCCGGGAGAGAGCAGCTGCGGCTCCTGGTCTGCACCATGCCTGGGACCTCGGTCCCTCCGGTCCCTCCTGACCTCTCCAGACTCTTACACCGCCTGCACCCCACCGCTCTCCTGCTCCCACTGGAGCTGTGGTACCCCCTCCCCAGCCGCCCCTCGGGTACAAGCGGGGCGTCCTGGTTCATCAGCTGCCACAAAGGAACTGAGGCAGGGGAAGCAAACGTAACCCTAGCCTGCTAGATGTCAGACACTCCAAGTTCGTGTTCCCCAAAATTGAAGAATAAATTCTAAGGAACAACAGAGGTTGAGTAGGAAGTTTTATTGAGAGAGATAGCTCGTGAGAGACAGGAGGGGACCTGAACGTGGGTTGCCAACGAGCAGAATTTCCCTGAGAAAGTTTTATATATATAAAATCACTAGGTGGATTACAATGTGCGAAAATAGCTACTTGGCTAATACCGATCCAGTAATAGCAAAGGCATATGGATGACATTAACCTTGGTGGATAATTTAATATATATATATATAAAAATTACTGATTAATATAATCAGTAATCAAACTCAGGATCTTGCACTTGCCAGGCAGGACCTGTGCCACTGAGTATATCCCTAGCCCCTTATAGTCTTTTTTTTTTTTTTTTTTTTTTTACTGGGAATGGAACTCACAACCTTGCACTTGCCAGGCAGGAGTTTATGCCGCTGATCCTATAGTCCCTGGTCCTATAGTCTTAGTCTGGTCTTTAGTCTTAGTAATCTTAGTCATAGTAGTTTTCAGCTTAGCAGGTGAGAGAGGACAGTTCATCCCTAATGAGATAGTGGTGTATTTATACGAGAAATCTCAAAAGGTGGTACCAGTAATCTCAAACTTGTGTTTATCCCTTCGGGAAGTATGTAAATATGGCCATCATGGCTTTAATCTTCTTTGGATGTGCCTCCAGCCTGCCTCATACAGTTTTGGTATGTTCTCATCTTTCGAACTGACTCCCCTATCTGCCTGCATATGATATTTCTGCCTAACTTAGTTGTCTATAACAGAACCATGCTAAAGCCAGATGTCAGTAAGGGGAAAGCGGGTGAGGGTGTGATGGGAGCTCTGGACTCATGTCAGGATTTTTCTGTATGTCTAAAATTATAAAAATAGTACAGATTTTAAAAAAATAAACTACTTGGGCTGGGTGTGGTGGTGCACAGCTGTAATCCCAGCACTCAGGAGACTGAGGTAGGGGAAGAGCCATGAATTCGAGGCCATCCTGGGCTACATAGTGAGCTCAAGGCCAGCCTGGAATACATGGTGAGACTCTGTCTCATAAAAAAAGAAGGAAGGAAAAAAAAGAAGGAAGGAAGAAAGGAAGGAAGGAAGGAAGGAAAAAAGGAAGGGCTATTTGGTAGTTTAGAGGGGAAAATAACAGATGGCTTCTTCAGGTTAGAACAGGTGCCAGGGTTGCCCTGTTCCCTGTCACTAACTCCCTCCACTCACCAGTGTGATCACGCAGGCACCCTCTAGAGAACTGGACCTGGGTCAGAGCTGGTAGCCTACCCTGGTTCTGCCTCTGCGTGCTTCCTGCCTCCTGTTCCTTCTTTAGAGCTCCCTCTTGTTCTTTCCATCTTCTTGGCAGCTCTTTGTCTTAGTACCAGAACAGCAGAGGTTCCTGCTAAGTCACAGCTGTGCCAACCAAAGAGTGCTTTGCTCCTTTAATTTTCACTACAGATCAGTCTCTCCTGTTTGGGCATAGTGGTGGTGCATATTTGTAATCCTACTACCCAGGAGGCTGAGGCAGGAGGATTGCTATGAGTTCCAGGCCAAGCTGGGTTATAAAGTGAGTTCAAGGCCAGCCTGAACTGCATGGTGAAACCATCAAAAAAAAAAAAAAAAAAAAAAAAGACCAAAAAACAAAACAAAAACATCCCAGAAAATAAACAAACAAAAAATCAGATCAGTGCTACTCTTATTGATTACTAGCTCACCCATCCTCTACCTACCTGAGCCAGGACTCGCTCCAAACTGTCTCCGTGCCTCCGCTCCTGATGTGGCAGAGCTAGAGTCACCGTCACAGGAAGAGCAGAAGGAATGACAAGGGGGCCTTGTGTTGAGCTGCAGGATCACACAAGCTGGGCTGTCGTCCACGGGGCTGAGGTTCATCTCCCACCTTTGCTCAGCACTGAGGCAGGAGAAAGGTGACTACTGAGGTGACCAGCTATGGTGAGCCCTGAGTCGAGAGGGAAGAGAAAAAAGCTGCTTCCTCCACATGGTCCCCTGAGAGTGAACAGAGCAGTTTTTACCTGCTCAGAAGCAGAATGAATGATTAAAGGCCAAATCCAGGCTTTGCCAGTTCAGACTGTGACACAGGATTGGATGGATGGACGAACTGACTGAAACAGTCTCACTACATAGTCCAGGCTGTGCTTGAACTTGCAGCAATCCTGCCTCAGTCTCCCAAATGCTGGGATTACAGATGTGCGACACCTCACCCAGCTAGACATGGGACAGTTCCTGTCTTTCCTTGCCTTCTAAGACCCTGACAGCACTGACGATTTCAGAGCAATTACTTCAGAGACTATCGAAGTCTGGGTTTCTGATACTCCCCATGACTGGGCTCAGATTGCATCATTTAAATTTGCCTTTCTGGCAGAAATACCATGGAACTGCTGCCCAGCTCTCCCGGCACCGTGTCACACTTGTCCCTTATCTGGCAATGTTTGTGTTTACCATTTGATTAGGAGTCCGTGAGGCTTCTTCTTTATACAGTTAGGATTTTGTGGGAAGATACTTTGAGACTGTACAAACATTTTAGTTCCTGTAAAATTTTAATCAACTAGTTTCAATTTTTTTTTTTTTTGAAACAGGGTCTTGCTGTGTAGTCCAGGCTGGCCTTGAACTCACAGAGATCCTCCTGCCTCAGACTGGAGTGCTGTGATTATAGGGGTGTAGGTGTGTGCCACTATGCCCAGCTGTATTTATTTTTGAGGGGGTACTGGGAATCGAACTCAGGACCTTGTGCTTACCAGGCAGACGTTATGCCACTCAGCTAAATCCCCAACCCTATATTTTTATTTTTAACCAACATGTAGTAATCGTGTCACTGGGGGTCTGAGAGGTTCCTGAGGCCGAGATGAGGAACCTGACCCACTGTTTTTGTAGAAAAAGTTTGCTGGCTCTCATTGCAGGGAAAGAATTTTCAGGACTAGTCAGGAGAACAGGAAGGGTTTTATTTGGCAGCAATTAAAAGGTACACACTCTCTTGTTGCTTTTGTTGTCTTCTGCTGCCATAAACTGTTTGCCCCTCTACCATGCCTTTGAGCCAGCCAACTGTGGACTGGAACCTCTACCAACTGTGAGCTAAATAAACCTTTCTTCCTTTAAATTTGGGTATTGTGTATTTTGTATAAATAAATAAATAAATAAATAAATGGTATATATGCAGAGAAAGAGTGCAGGCTCTCAAGACTGTGCATTATTTCCTGGACCTGGGGACATTTCTCTTGTCTGGAGGGGTGGAAACCCCAGGAAAGATGGCCCATCTCCCAGAAGGATACTGGTGCATTCTATAAGTTTGGGCCCTGTTTTATTTTTTTTAAACAAGTAATTTAAGCCAGGCGTGGTGGCACACTCCTGTAATTCTAGCACTTGGAAGGCTGAGGCAGGAGAATCCTTGCAAATTCGAGACTAGCCTGGGCTACAAAGTGAACCCAAGGTCAGCCTGGACTGCATAGTAAGACCCTGTCTCAAAAAAAAAAAAAAAAAAGTATGTAAACAAGTAATTTAAACGTTCTTTGGATTCTCTCAATCTGTTCCTTTATCCCAGGATCAAGTGCCTGCTCTTTTGTTCCTCTACTAAGTCAATTTATGGACTTCAAGTATTCCTGAATGATTTTTGCTGTGATGGATCTTGTAGGAAAGGAGTCTAAATTTAGCCAAGAGAATTGTGATATTTGTAGCCTTGGGTAGCTTCCACTGGGATCCAAAAGTTGCAGTCTTTTTAAAAGTACAAATGTTAGTTATGATTCCTTGTCTTCTTTCTACCTAGCTTTTATTTCTATCTTACCTCAATTGTACATATTTATGGGGGCAGTATGACTTTTTTTTTTTTTTTTTGCAGTATGACATTTTGATCTATAAATACATTTAAAGTTCAGATGGGGTAAATGGCATGCCTATTACCGTACTTCAGTGTTTCTTTCTTTCTTTTTGGGTTGTATTTTTGAGACAGCGTCTTTCTATGTAATTCAGGCTGGCCTTGAATTCAAGGCAACCCTTCAGCCTCAGCCTCCCAAATGCTGGGATTACAGGTGTGTGCCACCACGTCTGGCTTCTCTCTCCTTTATGAGCCCCAGCCTAAAATGGCTGTTAAGTGGGATGGATGAG
>PVJX010043144.1:0-13816 GCA_004027295.1 Dolichotis patagonum | reverse complement strand
CCAATTACTAAAACCTCTCAGTTCCATATCTTAAAGTTTTTACCACCTCCTAGTAGTGTCAAGCTGGGGACCAAGCCTTTAACACATGGCCCTGTAAGGAGGACATTGTAGGTACAAACTAGCAAACTGCGATGAAAAGAATCACTAAAGTGGTTCTGATGTGAACCATCAGAAGAGAGAATTAGTGAACTTGATGACAACAAATCTTTGCAAATTATGCTAAGAGCAGAGGCAAAAGTGAAAAATGAATGGGGTCTTAGGGAAAAACAAAGTGCCGTTAAGTATGCCATCTTGCATATATTTTAGTAAAAGTCCCTGAAGAGATTCCTCTGCATATAGCTGTGGGGTAGAGGGTATCCAAGACTCTTGGCTACACCATTCTGTGGTGGAAATAACTGAAAGTGAGAGATAAGGGGAGCCATTGAGATACCCTGAAGTCACATTGTTTTTAAAGAATTTTAGTAGATTTTCTCAAATCCTTCTTCATTTGCTTTGTGTCCTTAGGACTGTCACCAGTTGACTGAGGGTCCTTTTACTCAATTCAGATAGAAATAGCAAACTTGATGTTAGCAGTTCCAGGCTTTGAGTACCAGTGACTCTTACCCTTCAGGGTTAAAACTCTGTGCTTTCAGGACCAGTGCCTCTGAGTTCTTGATGTTCCAACTCTTGGTGGCTCCTGCCACCCCTAACAGCACCTCAGGAGTTAAGGCCATAACCACCTTGGCTGCTCTCCCTAGATCTTCCAACAGCTTCCGTTGCCTCTCTGGTAGTCTCTACAATTCACTGCAAGTCACCACTGGTTCCCACCAGTCTTGGCTCTTCACTGCTCTGCTGTTTTCCAGTCTTAGCATGCCAAAATTTTAATGAAGATTTACATCATATTTTAGTTCTAAGCTAAATAGATTATCAGAATAGGTGTGTAAGTAATTTAGTACACAGTTGAATCTCTCACCATCCATAGATTAGAGAGTAATTTTGAAGTGAGACCAGAAATATGTTTTCTTCATTTTTATTTTCTTCTTATCTTTTAAAAACTCTTATAAGTGAATCCAGATTAAATCATAGTAACTGAGGAGGAAGTGTATATTAAGGGGCCCCATGTCCAAGAAATCAGCTGAATTCTGAAAAGCCTTTGTTGAACTACACCGTTATGCTTCTTTTCTTTGCTATAACCAGGATATCCATTGCCAAAGCTTGATGTGAACTTCCCACTGGAGCACCGAGAAGAACAATGGGTGAAGGACTTACAGGATTCCAAAGAAATGAAACAGTTACTTGATTCCAAGATAGGTAAGTAATTGTTCATTGATGTGTGAAGAAAAAAATAACAGAAAAATTAATCCATGTGAAGAGCTTGGTATCCCATTTAGATATTTTTATATTCCTACTAATGGTTTAATATGACTCTTGGTTTTCCTTCACTTATTTTTCTCTTAGAATACAATTAACATCTTCAGTATTTATTTCTTTTCTCAGATTTTGAGATGGGGCTAGGAAATGAAGAAGATGCTTCAAAAGAGAAAAAACTGGAGAATATATATCCATTTATTGTAACTTTAGAGGGGAATTCTCTCCATGGTCCCGTTATGCAAAAAGACTATGTTCCATTAGAAAATCAGTGGGAACCACCCCCGGAGGATTTACAGACAGATTTAACAAAACTTGTGGACAATCAAAACCCTACTCTAGGAGAGACACCTGAGAGCACCAGCTTGGAAGAACCTCTCAACCCTAGGCCCCAAAAGAAAAAGAATCCAGGAGAGAAACCTCACCGATGTGCTCAGTGTGGAAAATGTTTTGCTCGGAAGTCACAACTTACTGGGCACCAGAGAATTCATTCAGGAGAGGAACCTCACAAATGCCCTGAATGTGGAAAAAGATTCCTTCGTAGTTCAGACCTTTATAGACACCAGCGACTTCACACAGGAGAGAGACCCTATGAATGTAATGTGTGTAAAAAGCGATTCACGCGGCGGTCACACCTTATTGGGCACCAGAGAACTCATTCGGAAGAAGAAACATACAAATGCCTTGAATGTGGGAAAAGTTTTTGTCATGGGTCAAGTCTTAAGCGACATCTGAAAACTCACACAGGTGAAAAACCTCATAGATGTCCTAATTGTGGGAAAAGTTTTAGTAGACTGACCGCGCTTACTTTGCACCAGAGAACACATACTGAAGAGAGACCTTTTAAATGTAATTACTGTGGGAAAAGCTTTAGGCAGAGACCAAGCCTCGTTATTCATTTAAGAATCCATACAGGGGAAAAGCCATACAAGTGTAGTCATTGTTCTAAAAGCTTCAGACAGAGAGCAGGGCTTATTATGCACCAAGTCACTCATTTTAGAGGACTTCTTTAGGAATTGTTGAGGGAAACAGGTCCTACAGAAACTTAACACTAACTCAAAAACATTGTAACCTGTAGTAACCTGTTTGTCTGGAAGGACATTTTTGTTTCAACTCATGAGAACAGCTTTGGGGGGGGACTAGAGGGCTGGTTTTTGTTAGCATTTTTTATTTTGAGAATTTAAAACTGCAGACAGCATAAGAATTCCAAGTGTTGATGTATTGCAGCCTTTCTTTACAAAATGTAGGGAGACTGTTGGTTTAAAATCCATCTTCAAGGCATATGAGCTCTAGAATAGCCACCTACAGTAGCGGCTTTCCTAACTTGATTTATCCTGTCTCCACAGCTCTTTTATTAAAATGGAAAATTTTGTGTTCCAAGCATAAAAATGATGAAAGTCCCTTTAGGGGTAGGAGCAGTATAATGGATAACTGTGCCTATCTGATGTATCTATTGTAGCAGTACCATACATATTCTGCTGTATAATTAAAGGTGAACTAAAGACTTTAGATGTGCCTAGGTGGCAGGAAGGGAGACAGTGAATTTTGCCAAACAGTAAAATTATGTCAGGAACACAAGGATGGAGGGGTTATCATTTGCCTGGTGAGAACTGGGCTCTTTCCATTAAAATGTTTATGTTTAAGAAAATTAATATTTTAACCTTTCTTTGTGAACTTTGCAAAGTTTTGTGACCTGCTTAGTTAGAAGTCTGTGGCGATGGTGCTTGGAGGGGAGTATCCGTTTGGTAATTAAGCTCTAGGTCTGGAATGGTCCACTTGAAGCCCGGTGTGATGTTGCAAACATGTAATCCCAGAACTCTGGGAGGCTGAAGTAGGAGGATAGCATATTCAAGTCCAGCCTGAGCAAATTGATCACTTACAAGAATTTGTCTCAAAATAAAAAAAAAATCAAAAAAGGGTTGGGGAAGGCCCTGGGTTTGATCCCATTACCACAAAAAGGAAAGAACCCACTTGACTGTTGAAATTTTATAAGTAGGATGCAATTTAACTGATATTGAATTGAAGAACCAGTATCCATGGCTTTTCACTCTCTTTTGGTATTCAGTCATATGTCTTTCAGTGCTTTTGAAACTTTACCCATTCTTTAATTCATTATCTTACTAAGAATGTGTCACAGAACACTCATTTCTGCAAGATATTCTGCAAGTAAGTTTCAGAATCACTTCCTGCCATTTCCCCTTCCGGGATTCATAGTTCATGCCAGCTTATGAAACTCTGGGAGAGGTCTGCCAATAAAGGAGGAGAAAGCACCTCTTTTGGCTCAATATTTTCCAAAATTACTTGGACCCGGTACACCCTTTTTCATGTTTATCCAATAATAGCTGGCAGAACTATTATTCTGCAAATGTCCATTAGAACACACTGCCTTAAATATTTTTGTAACTATCAGTATTGTTCTGTTGCTCCCAAGCTAGTTATCTCCAGTTGTTTTAAAGGTATTATAAAAATTCTTTAAAGATATGCATCTTTTGTATAATACACACATACATCATTTCAAGGAGGTGAGGATCACTAATTTATATCATTTATAAATTGCACAGTGATTCTTGACCTCTTAATTTTCCTTATAAGTATACACACACACACACACACACACACACACACACAGATACATACACACATACCATTTTAAGGAGGTGAGGATCACAAATTCAGGCAGATTAAGTTGCCAGTGATTATCAACCTTTTTGAATTTTACTTATAATTACATATGCACACACAGCTGTTAATTATATAAACATTCTCATATAATCCTGGTAACAACTCAAATTCCCACATGAGGGAAGAAGTCTCATTATCAGTTAGTATGTGAAAATATTTATTGAGCCTAGTTCCTTGTTATGAGATACAAGAAATAGAACATTCAAGCGTTTTTCTTATATGAAGCTATCCAGTCATCCTTTCCTTAACTAGGACTAGGGAAGTATATCTCTTCTATTGCATTGAATTGCTTGCAACTGATATCTAAGCGTTTGGGAGTATCTACTATGTGCCTAACTAGTCTTAGTCTAGGCTTAACAGACACTAGTAAAGAAATACAATTCATGGGTCAGGCTCATAAAAGTGTAATGTATCTAGTTATAAACAAGAGTTGGGAAACACAGAGAACAGTGCAAGAGAGTTTGTAATTAAGTGCCAAATAATATCAAGTGCCAGAGCCAGGATATGTGTTTAACTCTTGACATCCAGGTCCCTGTATGATGCTGCTATACAATTGGGGTTAAAATTGAGATCCCAGTAGCAATAAACATGTAACATGAGAGGAGTCTGAATGTAGAGATGAAAAATACCGAATGTAATGGCTTCTCTTTTCTCTTGTGGAATTGCATTCAAACCAGAATAGTGCCTTAGAATGGATGTGCCCAACTGCTCTGTATTTATACAATATTTTAATAAAATGGAAATGTATATGCTATTCCTGGTTCTCTTGCATTAAGTAATTGTTTGAACAACTTCAGAAATGCTTCCCTGAATAGTGGCAACAAGCATCACATTTGACTTCTGTCCCTATTCTGAGTTGGAATCACTTTTCTGTCTACAACCATTGCATTGTTTTTAGCATTTAATACTGACAATTTTAGCTTGAAAAGTTAGCTACAATCATTGTAGTAGCTGCAACTTCCCTCATCTATATTATGAACAAACATGATGAGATTTTTATAAGGCAGAATGTCTCATATTCATCTCTTTGTTACAGTGCCCTATATATAATAAGCATTAATAAATATCTGTGGCATTGAGTGAAGAAATGTGAAATATTTCTTGGAAACAGATTACATAGTTGTAATATTGCATGGGTATATCTAACTAAGGCATATACAGTACCAACCTCCTATGTATTATGAAGGGCAAAAAACAGTACGCACTTCTTAAGTACTATAAAGATGAAGTGAACTATGTTTTCAGGCCCTGCACAGTATAGGCTTTCAATAAATACCAAATATGTATTGTCATTCTTTGTAGTGATAAAGGCATTTAAAGCTAATGACGTTCTTTTAAGTATGATTTTGGTAATATTTATAATGTTCACACGTATGATTTCAAAATTGTTATTTGGGTTTCTATTATAATTCCTCTTTGATTTAGGAGCTGTACAGTGTTGCCATTTTCCTTTGTAATTTTTAGTTTTGTTCTGTTGATTACAAAATAAGTTTTATTCTATATCTACGTTTAAAGCTCATTTAAGCTTTTAAAAAAGACATTTATTAAAATTTTGTAGGTTTCCTAGAGACTAAAAAATAAGGGTTCCATTTGGGGACACGAATTTTGAATGTGTCTTTGGCTTGCCAGTACTTTAATGCCCTTAGTATTATTCTTGTGGAGGAGCAGTGACAAAGAGACTAGGTTGCTGCATATTCTGCATCCTTGCACTTGCGTACTCTTCCCCTTCCTTGACAAGAGGTCTTTTTCTTCTTTCTTTTTTTTGGTATCTTCTATGTTATATAAAAATTGTTAATAGCTAGCTGTTAGTATTGACACTACCAGTAAACACAGGAAACTAAAGTAGGTAGGAGAGGCTTTGCCTGTCCAGCCAGGCTGAGAATGCTCCCTCTGGGGATCACCTGGTTGTCTTTTCTTCCTCCTCATAAGCCCAGAGAGAAGCCCTAGCAGCCCCTTTAAGGTTTGTGCCACCCCCATCCTCCAGCAGCATGACCTGTTCCGCAGTTTTTTAGAGAAATATACGGGACTCAGTCTCAAGTGGCTCACCACTAGGTGGAGGAAAAGAGTCATTGCCCTTTGTTCCCTTGCACCTGAGTTCTCCATGGCATTCTGAAGAGGACCAGATGGGCACCTCCTGGTCACCACATGAGCCTTATTCCTGCAGGCCCCTCAGTTCTAGCGTCCTGAATACAATATCCTCAGAAATGACCAGAGCTCACGCTTAAGTCTAGGCCCAGCTCCAGCTTTGTTTCTACTCCTCTATAGCATGTGTACAATGGGATGGGATGAAAATTTATCTTAGTCTCTCCTAGGCATCAATAATCAGACTTTTCAATCTCAAATTCTGGAACTTTATGCACTGCAATTTGGGAACAGGGAGAGAAAGGAATCTTGTGATGTATAAGTTATGGAGTGATGGGTGCATAGCATAGCTTCTATCAAGTCTTTTCCAGCTTACATTGTCAGAGATCTAGAAAGACCCAAGTTTGTATTTTCTAAGGCTCTTAAGACATAAAAAAACATTATAAAACTTTTCATATATTTTAAATATTTACATTTAATTATTTCTCCTAGTACAAAAATGTGAATGTGTAAATTACTAGTATAAAAAATATGAATGTGAAGATGATTTAAAAAATCTAAAATTGAGGTAGTGTCTGAAAATTAGGACATATCTGTTGGCCCTGGAAGAGGCCCTACTTTCAACTATCCAGTATTCTGTAGTATTTCTTCAGTCATCACTTCCCAACTAGGTTCCCTTCCCATGAAATGGAACCGCAGGTAGCAAGCAGCAAAGAAAAGAAGCCTTTTTCTTCTTTTGGAAGAATGAAGGAAACACTTGGGCTGCCTTTTCTCTGCAGGGGTGGGGGCAGTACACTTCCTCCTGGGAAAGGTGGTGTCCCTCTTCTTAAGGTGGGACTTGCATGGTGCTTCTCTTACCCCACACATATGCACCAAGCAAAGTGGGAAGAGGGAAGGAAGTCTAATTCTTTTCTCAGTTCTTTTACTTTCAAGCAAAGGAATATTATAATTAACACTGAGAAGTTCTGTGTTTACCCCACAAATGACCTTAGCACAATATCTGTGTCTTGATTTCTTCACTTATTATAACAATTTTATATGTTGCCTGCAAATTATTTGCCCATATTTCCATCAAAAGACAAGGTCTGTATCCTCTGCCCTGAACCTGGGTAGACCTGAGACTGCAACAAAAGGAATACAGAAGAAGTGATGCTGTCTTACTTCTGGGGTGAGGTCATAAAAGACTTGGCAGCTTCTATCTTTTTCACTAGGAGTGCTTAGTCTTGGATCCCTTTAAGAAGTCTCTTTGAGTCAGGTGTGGTGGTGCAAGCCTGTAATCCCTGTACTTGGGAGGTTGAAGCAGGAGGATTGCTGCAAGTTCAAGACCAGCCTGGGCTACATAGTAAGTTCAAGACCAGTCTGAATTACAGAATGAGAATATGTCTCCAAAAGAGAAAAATAAATAAATAAACATTTTAAAAAAGAAGTCTTGGAGAGGCCAGTGGTAGCCTCTCTGGTGGCTGAACAGGAATGAAATTTCATTATACTCTGGAAATTGAGTTGATATTAACCCAAACTAATATGTTATAAATTAAAGTATTAACTGTAACCTTTGGGCCCACTAAGAAATTTACCAAAAAATGTAAATAACAAAGAAAAAATCATATACTAGAATATCTATTTTAAATAAAAAAGGTAGTAATGGGACCACAGACAAGCATAAAAGATAGAAAACACACAGAAAACAAACAACCAAATTTACTTGTATACCCCATCTTATAAGCAATTACATTAAAATACACTAAAGCACTAACGAAAATGTAAAGATTGACTGAATGAAGTTTTTTAAAAAGCATTATTCAAACATAGGCTGCCTATAAAAGACATATCTGAGACTCAAAGACAAAACAACTCAGAAAAAGGATGGAGAAACATTGAAATATCATATTGTACACTATAAAATTACAATTATTTGGGCTGGGGATTTAGCTCAGTGGCTTAAGCGCCTGCCTGGCAAGTGCAAGGTCGTGAGTTCGATCCCCAGTACCAAAAAAAAAAAATTACAATTATTTGTCAATCAAAAATAAAAGGCAGGTATGATACTGTATACCTGTTATCCCAGCTGTTTAGGTGAGTGAAGCAGAACTGCAGGTCGAAGACCAGCCTGGGACATTTAGACCCTATCTGAAAAATAAGAAAAGGGACTGGGGATATAGCTCAGTGGTAGAGCATCCCTTGGATTCAATCCCTAGTACCACAACATACATAAATAAAAAATTTTACAAAGATACTCAAACAATACCCAAAAGAGATCTAGAGTTTCTGTGCATAATGAACTTTGAAATTGTTGCTAAAGTCAAAGAAAGACCTTATGTAATGATAAAATCAATCTAACAAGAGATAACAACAGTTAAAAATATATTCAGCTAACAATGTATTCCTAAACTATGTGAAGCAAAATCGGACAGAACTGAAGAAACAGAAAGCAGTAATAGTTGGAGAATTCAACGTCCCTCTTTCAATTATGAATAGAACAACTAGGCAAAAGATCAACTTGTAAATAGAAAATTCAAACAGCACACCACCCAGCAACAGCAAGAAAGAACATTCCTCCCAAGTACACATGAAATATTTTCCAGAATACATCATATGCTAAACCATAAAACAAGCCTCAATAAATTTAAAGAAATGAAATCATATGACCTATATTCTCTAACTAAAGAGGAATGAAATGAGAAGCCAATAAGAGAAAGAAATTTAGAAAAAAATCACAATTTTGCAGAAATTCAGCAATATACTACCAAGTAACTATTGTCTCAAAGGACATATCACAAAAAACAGAAAATACTCAAATGAAAATGAGCACCAAACATACTAAAACATATGAGATCATGAGATAGAAGTCCAGCTGTTTCTCTCTCTCTCTCTCTCTCTGTCTCTGTCTGTCTGTCTGTCTCTCTCTCTCTCTGTCTTTCGTCTCTTTTTCTTTCTTTGGATTCAGAAGAAGTTGACATTTTCATAGAAACTCATAGTACTGGTGGTATCTTTTCCCAGGTCCCAGCCACATGCAGCCCAAAGGTGTTGGCTCAAGCCAACAGTTGCAGTTTTGTTAACCCAACAAAGCACTTTCCAAAAAAGATAAATGACTAGTCCCCATCCCTGCTCTGTGCCCTCCTGCCTTCTGTTGTTTTGGGATCCTAAACAGCACAGTCTTCTCACAGTCCATCAGACACAGGGTCTGTTGTTTGCCTCACTCAAAGAAGGCAGGTATTTTTTTTGTTTGTTTTGTTTTGTTTTGTTTTGGGGGAAGATTTTTTGGTCATTCTATCTAAACATTTGTCAATTTTACTGATTTTTCATTCACTCTCTTACTGTTTCTTCAGTGTCTATTTCATATACTTCTACTGTGGTTGTTATTATCTCCATCTTTTTTTTAATTAAAAATATTTTTGCTTTGCGTTTAGTTTCTTTTTGTAGGTTTTTTAATGTAGAAAGTTAGGTGATTGCTTTGAGGCCTTTCTTTTTATACATATATTTACAGTTCCAAATTTCCCTCCAAGAACTGCTTTAGAAAATTTTCCATAGAGTAGGCCACCTGCCTTCACTCCAGACGCACAAGCCCCAACCCTTTAAGTTGTAAACAAGGGTCAACTATCTTGCCCTTATTTGAGTCCAATGCCCATATGCCTTAGGTATACAATAAATTTTCATTACTCTTTTTCATATTCTCTATTTATTGTCTATTTATTTTATTTTATTTTAAAGTGAAAAACTAATAAAAAACATGATACAAAACTTCAAGATAGTAAGAGAGTAACAATGGTTAATACATTGCATATTGTTATCTTCAAAACAGTTGCTCATATTACAAGATACAGACAAGAAAAACTGATCAAACAATATAAACATCAACCTTTATTTTCAGTGAACTAATATAAATTAGTAGTACAACTATCTTTACTAGCGTATGTGTATATATAATTTTTTCCTTTTCCCTTCCTTCTTTTCTCCTTTCCCCCATCCCAGTTTCTTTTCCTTTTAAACAGTTTCTTCCCATTTCACCATTTTTATTGTACATTTTGGATCTTATTTAGTTTTTTAACTTCTTACACTAGGGAGACAATATGATGTTTGTCTGATTTATTTCACTTATGAGTATGATGTCAAGTTGCATCCATTCACCTATAAAAGGTTCAAGTTTATTCTTCTTTATAGCTAAGTAATATTCCATTGTATAAAAACACCACATCTGTTTGCATTTCAGAAAGTTCAGGTGTGTGACTTTTATTCTATGTCAATATCTCCTGGACTTGTTCTGGGTGGGTTGGAGCCCTGAGATTGCATTTTGCTTTTTTATCTTGTCATTTTTCTATTTCAAAAAATTTTTTTGTTTTGTTCTCTGTGATGATCCTTGTGGGTTTTTGTAGTAGGTAGCTATATTACAATTATCAAGGTGTCTCTACGAAATGTCTATTTTTCAGGGATGTCTTCTGTGTGTAGCAGATTGTTGGTTTGTGTCTGTTACAAGATCCTACCTTCCCAATTAATTTTTTGTAGGGTTTTGTTTTGTTTTGTTTTGTTTTGTTTTGTTTGTACCGGGGAGCAAACTTATGACCTTGCGCTTGCCAGGCAGGCACTTAAGCCACTGAATTAAATCCTTGGCCCACTTTCCAATTAATTAAGAGTGGGATGTCAGTATCTGGCTCAGTCCCTCATCCTTTGGTGTAAGGTGGTGGTGAGGTTATTACCCCAGAGATTACCAGTATTGTTACAGAAGGAAAAACAACTGATTACAACAGATATGACATCCTAGCTAAAGTAGTAAAATTAGCAATGACAATAGCATCAAACACAATCTAGAAACTAACAAACTGTGATAGCTATTGATTTTGAACTTCAGACCATAGAAGCAGAGTCTATAGTTACATAACAGAATTGATCGTAAATTAAGAATTTGTATGCAAAGTGTTTGCCCTTGGTAGAGAGGTTTTAGCCTGTGGAGGACAGTGTATAAAACAAAGATAATTGGCTGGGAAGTAGAAGCAAAGCTGGTGGACAAAGGATGATCGCACAAGGTTCAGGAAACTAGAGAAGGGGATAGACAGGAAAGAATGAACGAATATTTGAGGGACTATCTGAAGTTGGTCTCTGGTTGTGGGGGATGGAATGAGTTTTCTGTGGTTGAAGTTCTTCCCAGCCATTTAGAAAAGAGAGAAATAAAAGAGCAAAAGAAAGAAAAAAAGTAAAGAAAGGAAAGAAAAAAATTAGAGAAAAGTGCTGGTTACCAAGTCCTGGATTCTTCCTGAGCTGGAT
Source organism: Dolichotis patagonum (assembly GCA_004027295.1). Taxonomy (NCBI): domain Eukaryota; kingdom Metazoa; phylum Chordata; class Mammalia; order Rodentia; family Caviidae; genus Dolichotis; species Dolichotis patagonum. The sequence goes on along the minus strand of PVJX010043144.1, from coordinate 2,452 downwards.
ATGGGTTGCATGGAGGCCTCAGTCACCTGTTGGCTCATTTTATTATTGTTACTTCAGACTTTTCACACCGCTAGTCTCATGTGTCCATCTTGTTCACCTTAGTTGGGACCTTACCATGTCACTGGCATTCCTTCTGATCTCTGGGCCTTCCCAAGCAGTTCACCTCAATTGTGGCAGCAGCAAGGGCAAAGACTGCCTTCCTCCAGCATGGTTCACGGAGTTCCTGTGGTGGCTAACAGACAACACTACATTTTAAAAAACCCATTCTGCAGTTGTGCATTTGGGTTATTTCCAGGATTTCACTATTACAGATTGTGCTGCTATAAACATGGGTGCATATATACCACTGTGATATGATACTTTTAATTCTTCTGGGAAAATACCCAGAAAAGGAATAGCTGGGTCAAATGGGACTATTAATCTTAGTTTTTAAATGAATCTCCACACTGATTGTGCCAGTCTACACTCCCACCAACAGTGGAGAAGGGTTCCTTTTTCCCCACAGCCTTGCTAATATTTGCTATTGGTTGAGTTTTTAATGAGAGCCATTCTTTCTGGAGTGAGACGGAGTCTCAGTGTTGTTTTAAATTGCATTTCTTGAATGAACAATGAGGTTGAACATGTTTTCATATATTTATTTGCCATTTGTAGTTCTTCATCTGAGAAGTGTGTGTTCATCTCAGATGCTCATTTTTGGATTAGGTCATTGAATTTGGCAGGCCTCATTTTTTTCAATTCTTTAGATGTTCTAGATAGAAGTCCTTTGTCTGAGGGACACTTGGCTAATTTTTTTCCCAGTCTGTAGGTTGTCTCTTCACTCTGATGGTGATTTCTTTTGATGTGCAAAAGGTTTTTAAGATGAGAACCCAGCTGTTGATTCTTTAAAATACTTTCTATGTAGTTTGGGTTTTGTTAATGGAGTCTCTTCCTATATTTATGTCTTCAATATTACTACCTACTTTCTCTTCCACTTGATTTAGTGTTTCTGTTTTAATATTTAGACTCTTGATCCATTTTGACCTTACTTTAGTGCATGGTGATAGACGTGGTCTAGTTTTAGTCTTCCACATGTAGAAAGCCAATTTTTTCCAGTACCATTCATTAAAGAGCCTTTCTTCCGATGAACATGTTTGGCTCCTTTGTTGAAGATAAGGTAGTTTATTGTGTTTGTAGCTGCATCTGCATCTTCTGTGCTGTTCCACTGATCCTCAGGTCTGTGTTTTTGTTGTTGTTGTTGTTGAGTCTTGTTTTGTTTTGCTAGTACCATGCTGATTTTATCACAGTAGCTTTGTAGTATAATTTCAGATCAGGGATTATGATGCCTCTTGATTTGTCTTTGTTGCCCAGAATTGCTTTTGTTATTCTAGGTCTCTTCTAGTTCCAAGTGAATTCTGAGAATTTCTTCTCTAGTTCTGTGAGTTATGCTAGTGGTATTTTGATTGGGATTGCATTAAAATTGCATAACAATTTTAGGAATAAGGCAATTTTCACTACATAGATTCTTCCTTATCCATGAGCAAGGGATATCTTTCCATTTTCTGATATCTACTTCAATTTTCTTTTTCAGAGTACTGTAATTTTCATTGTATAGATTTTTTACTTCGCTTGTTAGATTGACTCATATTTCATTTTTTGATGGTATTATGAAGAGTGTAGTTTCCCTAATTTCTCTCTCAGTGAGTGTATTGTTTGTACACGTGAATGCTATTGATTTTTGAGTGTAGACTTTGTATCCAGCTATGCTACTGAATTTGGTTATTAAATTTAGAACTCTTTTAGTGGAGTTTTTGAGGTCTTCTATGTACAGTATCATGTCATCTGTGAAGAATGGTAGTTTAACTTCTTGATTTCATATCTTTGTTCCTTTTATTTCTCTTTCTTGCCTGATTTCTCTGGCTAGTGTTTCCAGAGTTATATTGAATAGGAATGCTAACAGTGAGCATCATTGTCTTGTTCCTTATTCTAGAGTGAAAGATTCCAGTTTTCAGAAGTTTAGTATGATGTTTGGTGTTGGTTTGTCGTAGATGGCTTTTATCAGATTGAGGGAAAGACCATCTATTCAGATTTTCTTTAGGGTTTTTATCCTGAATGAGTGTTGAATTTTGTTTTTGGCATTTACTGAGATGATCATGAGATTTTGGCTTTTGCTTTGCTGATAAGGTGTATTACATTTATTGATTTGCATATGTTGAATCATCATTGCATTCCTGGGATGAATCTGACTTGCTTATGGTGTGTAATTTTCTTGATGATTTGCTGCATTCTTTTTGCTAGTATCTTATTGAGAATTTTTGCATCTATGTTCATTAGGCAGATTTGCCTGTAGTTCCTTTTTTGGTTGAGTCTTTCTCTGATTTTGTTATCAGCGTAATACTTGTCTCCAGGAATGAATTAGGGAGTATTGCTTCCCTTTCAATTTCATTAATAGTTTGAGGAATATTGGCATTAAATC
>PVJX010043143.1:0-13815 GCA_004027295.1 Dolichotis patagonum | reverse complement strand
TAATTGGGTAATTGTGGTGTCACACTGGAAATGATGATGTCACAGTGGGCCAACCTAGGGTCACCACAACTTGATGTGACAGTGAAGCATTACCCTGTGAAAATGGGGAATTTTGATGCTATAATGGAGACTCTGATGTCATCATGGGCACTTGTACCACACTGGGAGGTGATCATGTCACAAAAGTAAACTGTAACATCAATGGGGAATTATCTGGTCATAATGGGGAATTGACAAGTCATGAGAAGGGTATCATAATGTCAAAATAGGGCAGTGTGGTGTCACAATTGTGTATTGTAATGCCATAATGTGGAACTATGATGTCATAACATGTCACTGTGATGTTGCAATTTGGAATTGTGATGTCAAAATGATTAATTATGCTGCTATAAATAGGCAACATGAGGTAATAATTGGGAGGAGATTGGCTATCATGGGGAATGGTGATGTTCCATTTGGGCAGCATGAGGTCACAATATGGCATTATTGGGTGAACATACAACATTGTGATATCATGGTGGGGCCCTGTGATGTCACAATGGTCTCGGTGATATCACAGTGGGCAATTGTGACGTCACAGTGGGCAATCATGAGGTCACAAATGAAAATTGTAATGTCGTAATGGGAGTTGCGAGGTCACAAGTGAACACATGTCACAATAGGGCATTATGATGTCACAAAGGCATAGCATGATGCTATAATGTGATACCATGATGTCATGTCCATCATTGTGGTGTCACAATTGGTAATTGTGATTCTGTAAGACAATATATATGTCATGATATTATGTGATACCATGATGTCTTGTCCATCATTGTGGTGTCACAATTGGTAATTGTGATGTTGTAAGACAATTTAAATGTCATGTTGAGAATTGTGATATGTTAATTGTGAATATTGATTTCAAATTGGCAGTATGTGAGGTCACAATTCGGTGTTATTGTGTCACAGTAGGACATGCTGATGTCACAGCAGATATAGTAAAAGAAAGGAAAGGAAGGAAAAAAGAAAGATATAAGACTGGTATCTGGTTTTCTGTGTGTGTGAACATAGTATTAAAAGAAATAGATAAAATTTACAATTCTCCCATGAACTTGAGACTACAAAAGAGTTCTTCAATGCCTTAAAAAGCAAATGTTATATTGAAGTGAAGGCATTTGTTAGCAGACACAAGTTGAAGCATAAATGTTAGAACTCCGAATCCAGTCTTTTTGGGCAGCAGCTGTATGAAGTGTAGTAGGGTGCCCTCGAAGATGTTCTATTCATAATTAAGGTAAACATCGTTTGTGATGGGGCCCTAATGGAGCATTATGTGATCAAAATGGAACTTGTGAGCTAATGATGTGTCTTTATAAAGTCAGAATTTGGGAAGTGTGAGATCCTAATGTGGTATCCTGATGGCAGAGCAGAGAATTGTGATGTCATAATGGGATATTTGATATCACAATATGGAATTTGAAGCTCACAGTGGCACATCATGATAGCATAAAGGAAAGTCACGGTACCATAATGGGGACACTGAGATGATAACCAGCGCAATGTGAGATCATAATGGGGAATTGTGAAGTCACAGTAAAAACTATGTCATCATGGGGTGCTGTGATGTCACAGGGGAGATTTGTTCTCTCACAATGGTGCATCCAGTGTTATCACTGGAGAACTGTGATGTCACAAGGGTTAATTTTGACGGTGTAATGGATGATTATGATATCATGATGGGGAATTCTGAAGTCATATGGAGAACTATGATGTCACAGTGGGATATTGTGATACCAAAATAGGATGTGTGAATTCAAAATAAGGCATGATGTTATCACAATGGGATATTGTGATTCCATATTTGGTACAGTGATGTCATAATGTGCAACTATGTTGTCACAGTGGGAAATTGTAGTATCATAAAGGTTGATTGTGCTGCACTAATGATGGCAATGTGAGGACTTAATTGGGTAATTGTGGTGTCACAGTGGAAAAGATGATGTCACAATGGGCGAAGCTAATGTCAACACAAGACACCTTGATGTGACCGTGAAGCACTACCCTGTGAAAAAAAGGAATTGTGACGCTCTAATGGGGACTGAGATGTCATCATGGGCCCTTGTGTCACACTGGGAGCTTATGATGTCACAAAAGAAAACAGTAACATCAATGAGGAATTGTCTGGTCATAATGGGGTATTGGCCAGTCACGAAGAGGACAACATGATGTCAAAATAGGGCGGGGTGGTGTCACAATGGGGCATTGCAATGCCATAATGTGGAACTATGATGTCATAACAGGTCACTGTGATGTTGCAACTGGGAATTGTGATGCCATAAACTTTAATTGTGCTGCTATAATTAGGCAATATAAGCTCATCATTGGGGAGTTGTTTTGCTATCATGGGGAATGGTGATGTTCCAACTGGCTATCATGAGTTCACAAAATGGCACTGTAGGGTGAGAATACAACATTGGCATATCTTAGTGGGGCACTATGGTGTCACAATTGTCCTGGTGATATCACAGTCGGCAATTGTTATGTCACCAAGGGAAATTGTAAAGTTAAAAGGAGAGTTTTGAGGTCACAATAGAACACATGTCACAATGGGGCGTTATAATATCACAAAGGCCTAGCATGATGCTATAATGTGATACCATGATGTCATATCCATCATTATGTGCCACAATTGGCAATTGTGATGTTGTAAGATAATTTAAATGTCATGATAAGAATTGTGAGATGTTTATTGTGAATTGTGATGTCACATTGGTAGTATACGAGGTCACAATAGTGTGTTATGACGTCACATTAGGACATGGTGATGTCACAGCAGGAATAGGAAAGGAAAGGAAAGGAAAGGAAGGAAAAGGAGAGAAATATCAAACAGGCATCTGGTTTTCTGTGTGTGTGAACCAAGTATTAAAAGACATAGATAAAAATATTACATTTCTTCCAATATCTTGAGACTGGAAAAGAGTTCTTAAATGCGTGAAAAAGCCAATGTTACATTCAAGTGAAGGCGTTTGTTAGCAGAAAATACCTGAAACATTAACCTTAGACTACTCTCAATCCAGTACTTTTTCTGGGCCTGGACCTGTATGGAGTGTGGCAGGGTCCCTTCAAAGAGCTTATAATCATAATTAAGGTAAACATAGGTTGTGATGGGGCCCTAATGGAGCACTATCTCATCAAAATGGAAATTATGAGTTAATGATGTGGCTTTATAAATTCAGAATGGGGGAAGAGTGAGATCCTAATGGGGGTATCCTGACGGCACGGCAGAGAATTGTGATGTCATAATGGGATTTTTGATATCACAATAGGGAATTTGGAGGTCACAGAGGGGCATAGTGACTGCATAAAGGAAAGGCATGATAGCATGATGAGCACACTGAGATGGTAACGAGGGCAATGTCAGAACATAATGTGTTTTCACGTTACTTTGAAGTAACGTGAAAGTAAACCTGAAAACTATGTCCGCATATGGTACAGTGGTGTCACAAAAGGGCGCTGTGATGTCACAGTGGAGCGTTGTTGTGCAAAAATGATTCATCTGCTGTTATCACTGAAGAAATATAATGTCACATGGGTTAATTGTGATGCTGTAATGGATGATTATGATATCATGATGGGGAATTATGAAGTCATATGAATCACTATGATGTCACAACGTGGTGTTGTGATACCACAATAGAATGTGTGAAGTCACCATAAGGCAGGATGATGTCACAATGACATATTTTGATGTCATATTTCCAACAGTGATCTCATAAAGTGCATCTATGTTGTCACAGTGGGGTATTTTAGTAACATAAATGTTGATTGTGCTGCTCTAGTGAGGGCAATGTGAGTTCATAATAGGGTAATTGTGGTGTCACAGTGCAAATGATGATGTCACAATGGGCCAAGCTAATGTCACCACAAGGCACCTTGATGTGACAGTGAAGCATTACCCTGTGAACAAAAGGAATTGTGACGCTATAATGGGGACTGAGATGTCATCATGGGCACTTGTGTCACAAAAAAAAACTGTAACATCAATGGGGAATTGTCTGGTCATAATGGGGTATTGACAAGTCACGAAGATGACGTCAGAATGTCAAAATAGGGCAGGGTGGTGTCACAATGGGGCATTGCAATGCCATAATTTGGAACTATGATGTCATAACAGGTCACTGTGACGTTGCAATTGGAAATTGTGATGTCATAAAGGTTAATTGTGCTGCTATAATTAGGCAACATGAGCTCATCATTGGGGAGTCGTTGTGCTATCATGGGGAATGGTGATGTTCCAACTGGGCATCATGAGTTCACAAAATGGCACTGTAGAATCACAATACAATACTGGGATAGCTTAGTGCGGCACTGTGGCGTCACAATTGTCCTGGATATATCACAGTGGCCAATTGTGATGTCACCAAGGAAAATTATAAAGTCAAAAGGAGAGTTGCGAGGTCACAATAGAATACATGTCACAATAGGGCATTATAATGTCACAAAGGCCTAGCATGATGCTATAATGTGATACCATGATGTCATATCCATTATTAAGGTGTCACAATTGGCAATTGTGATGTTGTAAGATAATTTAAATGTCATGATGAGAATTGTGAGATCTTTATTGTGAATTGTGATGTCGCATTGGCAGTATACGAGGTCACAATATGGCGTTATGACGTCACATTAGGACATGGTGATGCCCTAGCAGGAGTAGTAAAAAAAGGAAAGGAAGGAAAATGAAAAAATATCAAACTTACATCTGTGTTTGTGTGAGTAACCTAGTATTAAAAGAAATAGATAAAAAATTACAGTTCTTAAAAAATATTGAGACTGGAATAGAGTTCTCAAATGCCTTAAAATGCAAATGTTACATTCAAGTGAAGGCATTTTTCAGCACAAACAATTTGAAACATAAATCTTAGAACTGTGAATCCAGTACATTTTGGGGCTTGGAGCTGTATGAAGTGTAGAAGGGTGCCTTGGAAGATCTTCTAATCATAATTAAGGTCATCAAACGTTGTAATGGGGCCCTAATTGAGCATTATGTCATCAAATTGGAAATTATGAGCTAGTGACGTCGCTTTATAAAGTCAGAATGGGGGAAGAGTGAGATCCTAATGGGGGTATCCTGATGGCACAGGAGAGAATTGCGATGTCATGATGGGATGTTTTATATCACAATAGGGAATTTGGAGGTCTCTGAGGGTCATAGTGACAGCATAAAGACTGGCATGGTACCATAATGAGGACACTGATATGGTAACAAGGGCAATGTGAGATCACCATGGGGAATTGTGAAGTAATAGTGAAAAGTGTCTCATCATGGTGTACAGTGGTGTCACAATAGGGTGCTGTGATGTCACAGTGGAGTGTTGTCTTGTGACAGTCATGCATCTACACCTTTCACTGGAGAACTGTGATATCACTAGGGTTTGTCATGATGTTGTAATGGATCATTATGACATCATGATGGGGAATTCTTAAGCCATATGGAGAACTATGATGTCGCAATGGTGTGGTGTGATACCACAATAGGATGTGTGAAGTCACAATACGGCATGATGATGTCACAACGAGATATTTGGAGGCCATATTTGGTACAGTGATGTCATAATATGCATCTATGTCGTCACCGTGGGGAATTGTGGCATCATAAATTTTGATTGTGCTGCTCTAATGAGGGCAATGTGAGGTCATAGTAGGGTAATTGAGGTGTCACACTAGAAATGATGCTGTCACAATGGGCCAAGTTATTGTCACAACAGTGCAACTTGAGGACACAGTGAATCATTATACTGTGAAAAAAAGGAGTTGTGATGCTATAATGGGGACATTGATGTCATCATGGGAACTTGTGTGGCACTGGGCCATTATGAGGTCACAAGAGTAAATGGTAACATCAGTGCAGAATTGTCTGTTCATAATGGGGAATTCACAATTCCTAATGTGGGTATCATGATGCAAATATAGGGCAGGGTTGTGTTACAATGGGGTATTGTAATGCCATAATGTGGAACTATGCTGTTATAACATGTCACTGTGATGTCACAATTCGGAATTGTAATGTCATAAAGGTTAGTTGTAATGCTATAATTATACAACAGGAGCTCAAAATCAGGGATTTGTTTCGCTATAATATGCAATTGTGATGTTCCCCCTGGGCATCATGAGTTAACAATATGTCATTTTTCAGTGACAATACAGAACTGCGATATCATAGTAGGGCACTGTGTTGTCACAATTGTCCTGGTGATATCACAGTGGGTAATTGTGATGTCACAGTAGGCAATCATGATGCAACAAAGGAAATTTTAATGTCATAATGTGAATTGCGAGGTTAAAACAGAACACATGTCACAATAGGGCATTAGGATGACACAAATGCATAGCATGATGTTATACTGTGATACCATGATGTTATATTCATCATTGTGATGTCACAATTGTCAATTGTGATGCTGTAAGAGAATTTAAATTTCATGATGAGAATTGTGAGATCTGAATTGTGAATTGTGATGTCACATTGGCAGTATATGAGGTCACAGTAGGGCGTTATCATGTCACAGTAAGATATGGCGATGTCACAGCAGGAAAAGGAAAAGAAAGGAAGGAAAAGGAAAGAAATATCAAACTGGCATCTGGTTTTTTGTTTGTGTGAGCCTAGTATTAAAAGAAATAGATTTAAAAAACTACAATTTTTTTACTATCTTGTGACTGGAAAAGATTTCTTAAATGCCTGAAAAAGCAAATGTTACATTCAAGTAAACTCATTTGTTAGCAGAAACAAATTGAAACACAAAACTTAGCACTCGGAATCCAATACATTTTGTGGGCCTGGAGCTGCATTAAGGGTTATAGGGTGATTTCGTAGATCTTCTAATCCTAATTAAGGTAAACATAGGTTGTGATGTGGCACTATTGGAGCATTATGTGATCAAAATGGAAATTATGAGCTAATGATGTGGCTTTATAAAGTCAGAATGTGTGAAGAGTGAGATCCTAATGGGGGTTTTCTGATGGCACTGCAGACAATTTTGATGTCAAAATGGGATATTTGATGTCACAATAGGGACTTTGGAGGTCACAGTGGGGCATAGTGACAGCATAAAGAATGCCATGATACCATAATGAGGACACTGAGATGATAATGAGGCCAATGTGAGATCATAATGGAGAATTGTGAAGTCACACTGAAAAACATGCATCCTGGGGTACAGTGGTAACACAATAGGGATCTGTGATGTCACTGTGGAGTGTAGTTCTCTCAGAAGAATGCATTTACTGTTATCACTGGAGAACTGTGTTTTGACAAGGGTTTATTGTCATGTTGTAATGGATGATTATAATATCATGATGGGGAATTCTGAAGTCATATGGAGAACTATGATGTCACAATGTGGTGCTATGATTCCACGATAGGATATGTGAAGTCACAATGAGGCATGATGATTCCACAATGCAATATTGTGATGCCATATTTGGTACAGTGATGTAAATATGTGCAACTATGTTGTCACAGTGGGGAATTGTGGTATCATAAAGGTTGATTGTGCTGCTCTAATGAGGGCATTGTGAGGTCATAATAGGGTAAGTGTGATGGAAATGATGATGTCACAATGGGCCAAGCTAGTGTCACCACAGGGCACCTTGAGGTGAAAGTGAATCATTCCCCTGTGAGAAATGGGGATTGTGACGGAATAATGGGGTCTGTGATTTCACAATGTGCACTTTTGTCACTTTGGGCAGTTATGATGTCACAAAAGAAAACTGTAACATCCATAGAGTATTCTCTGGTCATAATGGTGAATTGACATGTCATGATGAGGCTATCAGCAAGTCAACATAGGGCAGTGTGCTGTCACAACGGGGTACTGTAATGCCATATATTGGAACGATGATGTGATAACATGTCACTGTGATGTCACAGTTGGGAATTGTGATGTCATAAATGTTAATTTTGCTGTTACAATTAGGCAACATGTGCTCATAATTTAGGAGTAGTTTTGCTAAAATAGGGAATTGTGATGTTCCAACTGGGCATCATGAGGTAACAATATGGCATTGTTGGGTGACAATACAACATTTTGATATCATACTGGGTTACTGTGATGTTACAATTGTACTGGTGATATCACAGTGCGCAATTGTGATATCACAGTGGGCAATCATAATATCTCAATGGAAAATTGTAATGTCATACTGAGAGTTGCGAGGTCACAGTAGAACACATGTCATAATAGTGCATTATGATGTCACAAAGAATAGCATGATGCCAAAATGTGATACCATGATGTCATATCCATCATTGTGGTGTCACAATTGGCAATTGTGATATTGTAAGATAATTTAAATGTCATGACGAGAATTGTGAGTTCTTAATTGTGAATTGTGATGTCACTTTGGCAGTATAGGAAGTCAAAAGAGGGTGTTATGATGTTACAGTAGGACATGGTGATGTCACAGCAGGAATAGTAAAAGAAAGGAAAGGAAGGAAAAGAAAAAAGTATCAAACTTGCATCTGGTTTTGTGTGTGTAACCTAGTATTAAAAGAAATAGATAAAAGAATTACGATTCTTCCAATATATTGAGAGTGGAAAAGAGTTCTCAAATGCCTGAAAAAGCAAATGTTACATTCAAGTGAAGGCATTTTTTAGCAGAAACAATTTGAAACATAAATCTTAGAACTCTGAATCCGGTACTTTTTTGGGGCTTGGAGCTGTATGAAGTGTAGAAGTGTGCCTTGGAAGATCTTTTAATCATAATTAAGGTAAACATAGGTTGTGATGGGCCCTAATGGAGCATTATGTGATCAAAATGGAAATTATTAGCTAGTGATTGCGCTTTATAATGTCAGAATGGGGGAAGATTGAGATCCGAATGGGGGTTTCCTGATGGCACAGGAGAGAATTGTGATGTCATGATGGGATATTTTATTTCACAGTAGGGAATTTAGAGGTCACAGTGGGGTATAGTGACAACATAAAGGAATGGCGTTGTACCATAATCAGGACACTGATATGATAATGAGGACAATGTGAGATCACCATGGGGAATTGTGAAGTAACAGTGAAATGTTTCTCATCATGGGCTACAGTTGTGTCACAATAGGGTACTGTGATGTCACAGTGGTGTGTTGTTCTGTCACAATCATGCATCTACTCTTTTCACTGGAGAACTGTGATATCACTAGGATTTATTGTGATATTGTAATGGATCATTTTGACATCATCATGTGGAAATCTTCAGTCATATGGATCACTATGATGTCACAACGCGTTGTTGTGATACCACAATAGGATGTGTGAAGTCACCATAAGGCATGATGATGTCACAATGGGATATTTCGATGCCATATTTCGAACAGTGATGTCATAATGTGCAACTTTGTTGCCGCAATGGGGTATTGTAGTAACATAAATGTTGATTGTGCTTTTCTATTGAGGGCAATGTGTGGTCGTAATAGTGTAACTGTGGTAGCACACTGGAAGTGATGCTGTCACAATGGGTCAAGTTAGTGTCACCACACCTTGATGTGACAGTGAAGCGTTACCCTGTGAAAAAGGGGAATTTTGATGCTGTAAATGGGACTCTGATGTCATCATGGGCACTTGTGGCACACTGGGAGGTTATCATGTCACAAAAGAAAACTGTAACATCAATGGGGAATTATCTGGTCATAATGGGGGATTCACAAGTCACGAGAAGGTTATCATAATTGCAAAATAGGGCAGCGTGGTGTCACAATTTGGTTTCGTAATGACATAATGTCGAACTATGTTGTCACAGTGGGAAATTGTAGTATCATAAAAGTTGATTGTGCTGCACTAATGAGGGCAATATGAGGACTTAATTGGGTAATTGTGGTGTCACAGTGGAAATGATGATGTCACAATGGGCCAAGCAAATGTCACCACACGGCATCTTGATGTGACAGTAAAGCATTACCCTGTGAAAAAAAGAATTGTGACGCTATAATGGTTAATGTGATGTCATCATGGGCACTTGTGTCACACTGGGAGGTTAGGATGTCACAAAAGAAAACTGTAACATCAATGAGGAATTGTCTGGTTATAATGGGGTATAAAAAAGTCACGAAGAGAACCACATGATGTCAAAATAGGGCCGGGTGTTGTCACAATGGGGCATTGCAATGCCATAATGTGGAACTATGTTGTCATAACAGGTCACTGTGATGTTGCAATTCGGAATTGTGATGCCAAAAATGTTAATTATGCTGCTATAAATAGGCAACATGAGCTCATATTTGGGGAGTATATTGGCTATCATGGGGAATGGTGATGTTCCATTTGGGCAGCATGAGGTCACAATATGCCATTATTGGGTGACCATACAACATTGTGATATCATGGTGGGGCACTGTGATGTCACACTGCTCCTGGTGATATCACAGTGGTCAATTGTGATGTCACAGTGTGCAATCATGAGGTCACAAAGGAAAATTGTAATGTCATAATGGGAGTTGCGAGGTCACAAGTGAACACATGTCACAATAGGGCATTATGATGTCACAAAGGCATAGCATGATACTATAATGTGATACCATGTTGTCATATCCATCATTTTTGTGTCACAATTGGTAATTGTGATGTTGTAAGACAATTTATATGTCATGATATAATGTGATACCTTGATGTAATGTCCATCAATGTGGTGTCACAATTGGTAATTGTGATGTTGTAAGACAATTTAAATGTCATGATGTGAATTGTGAGATCTTAATTGTGAATTGTGATGTCAAATTGGCAGTATGCGAGGTCACAACTGGGCATTATTGTGTCACAGTCGGACATGGTGATGTCACAGCAGATATCTAAAAGAAAGGAAAGGAAGGAAAAGGAAAGATATCAAGCTGGTATGTGGCGTTCTGTGGTTGTGAACCTAGCATTAAATAAATAGATAAAAAAATTCAATTCTCTCATGATCTTGAGACTGGAAAAGAGTTCTTAAATGCCTGAAGAAGCAAATGTTACATTCAAGTGAAGGCATTTGTTAGCAGACACAAGTTGAAGCATAAATCTTAGAACTCTGAATCCAGTCATTTTTTTGGCAGGCAGCTGTATGAAGTGTAGTAGGGTGCCCTCAAAGTTCTTGTATTGAAAATTAAGGTAAACATCATTTGTGATGGGGCCCTAATGGAGCATAATGTGATCAAATTGGAACTTATGAGCTAATGATGTGGCTTTATAAAGTCAGAATGTGGGAAGTGTGAGATCCTAATGGGGGTATCCTGACATCAGAGCAGAGAATTTTGATGTCATAATGGGATATTTGATATCACAATAGGAAATTTGAAGGTCACCGTGGCACATCACGATAGCATAAAGCAATGGCACAATACCATAATGGGGACACTGAGATGATAACCAGGGCAACGTGAGATCATAATGTGGAATTGTGAAGAAACAGTAAAAAGTATGTCATCATTGGGTGCAGTGGTGTCACAATAGGGTGTTGTGATGTCACAGCGGAGAGTTGTTCTGTCACAATGGCTCATCCAGTGTTACAATGGAGAACTGTGATGTCACAAGTGTTTATTTTGATGCTGTAATGGATGATAATGATAACATGATGGGGAATTCTGAAGTCATATGGAGAACTATGATGTCCAAATGGGATGTTGTGATACAAAAATAGGATGTGTGAATTCAAAATAAGGCATGATGATGTCACAATGGGATATTTTGATGCCATATTTGGTACAGTGATGTCATAATGTGCTACTATGTTGTCACAGTGCGAAATTGTAGTATCATAAAGGTTGACTGTGCTGCACTAATGAGGGCAATGTGAGGACTTAATAGGGTAATTGTGGTGTCACAGTGGAAATGATGATGTCACAATGGACCAAGGTAATGTCACCACAAGCCACCTTGATGTGATATTGAAGCATTACCCTGTGAAAAAAAGGAATTGTGACGCTACAATGTGGACGGTGATGTCATCATGAGCACTTGTGTCACACCGGGAGATTATGATGTCCCAAAAGAAAACTGTAATATCAATGAGGAATGGTCTGGTCATAATGGGGTATTGGCAAGTCACGAAGAGGACATCATGATGTCAAAATAGGGCGGGGTGGTGTCACAATGGGGCATTGCAATGCCACAGTGTGGAACTATGATGTCATAAGATGTCACTGTGATGTTGCAATTGGGAATTGTGATGTCATAAAAGTTAATTGTGCTGCTATAATTAGGCAGCATGAGCTCATCATTGGGGAGTTTTTTTGCTATCTTGGGGAATGGTGATGTTCCAACTGGGCATCATGAGTTCACAAAATGGCACTGTAGGGTGACAATACTACATTGTGAAAACTGAGCGGGGGCCCTGTGGTGTCCCAACTGTCCTGGTGATATCATAGTGGGCAAATGTGATGTCACCAATGGAAATTGTAAAGTCAAAAGGAGAGTTTGGTGGTCACAATAGAACACATGTCACAATAGGGCATTATACTGTCACAGAGGCCTAGCATGATGCTGTAATGTGATACCGTGATGTCATATCCTTAATTATGGTGTCACAATTGGCAATTGCGATGTTGTAAGATAATTTAAATATCATGATGAGAATTGTGAGATCTTTATTTTGAATTGTGATGTCACATTAGCATTATATGAGGTCACAATAGGGTGTTATGAGGTCAAATTAGGACATGGTGATATCACAGCAGGAATAGGAAAAGAAAGGAAAAGAAGGAAATGGAAAGAAATATCAAACTGGCATCTGGTTTTCTGTGTGTGTGAACCAAATATTAAAAGACATAGATAAAAATATTACAATTTTTCCAATATCTTGAGACTGAAATAGAGTTCTTAAATGCGTTAAAAAAGCCAATGTTACATTCAAGTGAAGTCATTTGTTAGCAGAAACAAGCTGAACCATAAATCTTAGAACTCTCAATCCAGTACATTTTCTGGGCCTGGAGCTGTATGAATTGTAGCCAGGTCCCTTCAAAGAGCTTCTTATCATAATTAAGGTAAACATAGGTTGTCATGGGGCCCTAATGGAGCACTATCTGATCAAAATGGAAATTATGAGCTAATGATGTGGCTTTATAAAGTCACAATGTGGGAAGAGTGAGATTCTAATGGGGGTATTCTGATGGCACAGCAGAGAATTGTGATGTCACAATGGGATTTTTGATATCACAATAGGGAACTTGGAGGTCACAGTGCGGCATAGTGACTGCATAAAGGAATGGCATGGTAGCATGATGATCACACTGAGACGATAACGAGGACAATGTGAGAACATAATGGGGAATTGGAAATAAACGTGAATAGTATGTCTGCATGAGGTACAGTGGTATCACAAAAGGATGCTGTGATGTCACAGTGGCATGTTGTTGTGCGACAACGATGCATCTACTGTTATCACTGAAGAAATGTAATGTCACATGGGTTAATTGTGATGCTGTAATGGATGATTATGATATCATGATGGGGAATTCTGAAGTCATATGGATCACTATGATGTCACAACGCGGTGTTGTGATACCACAATAGGATGTGTGACTTCACCATAAGGCATGATGATGTCACAATGGGATATTTCTCTGCCGTATTTCGAACAGTGATGTCATAATGTGCAACTATGTTGTCACAGTGGGGTATTGTATTAACATAAATGTTGATTGTGCAGCTCTAGTGATGGCCATATGTGGTCATAATAGTGTAATTGTGGTGTCACACTGGAAATGATGATGTCAAAGTGGGCCAAGCTAGTGTCAACACACCTTGATGTGACAGTGAAGCATTACCCTGTGAAAAAGGGGAATTTTGATGCTATCATGGGGACTCTGATGTCATCATG
>PVJX010043142.1:0-13652 GCA_004027295.1 Dolichotis patagonum | reverse complement strand
GCAAGGTGCATCCATTTTCTTACAAGTAAATTTTTTTTTTCTTATTCTCTTTCTTTTTGCCTTCCCTTTTCTTAGTTCTGAGTCCAGGTGTTTTATGCTTTTGTTTGTTTCTTTATTTCTTGATGACATATGTTAAAACAACTGACAAACAAAGAAAGAAAAAAGTCACCTATAGCACCTATGGGTATGAAAGAATTCACATGTTTTATTTTTAAAAACTCTTATGAATATAATATCTTGATGTAAAGACATTTGTGTTCTCCCAAATTCATAAGCTGAAACTGTAACTCCATGTGATGGTAAATAGAGATGGGGCCTCTGGGTCAGATGAGGTTGTGAGGGTGGGACACCTAGGATGGACTACTAGTTTTCCAAAAGGGACAGTATAGAGTGCACCCTCTCCATACATGCACAAGAGGTCATGTGGGCACACGGAATGATGGCAGCCACCTGCAGCCAATAGGCTCCAGAACGAAAGCTGTCTTGGTGATAGTTTTATCTTGGATTTTTTAGCCTCCAAAACTATAAAAAATAAGTTTTTGTTGTTTCATTAAGCCACCCAGCTTGTGGTACAGTAGTTTGTTATGACAGTCTTAGCAAGTTATGACAAAGTGAATATTTTAATGATAGAATTCTATGTATTATGATAGACTTGTGGGGAAATGTATTTTGCAATATTTCATCACTCTGTTCTCTTACTCAGATCACACCATGAAGGCAATGACCTTGGATTAGTTCAGAGATATAATGTGATCTGATATGATATCTATGAGAATTACTGAATCTGGCCCAATGAAAAATATTAGGTCCATTCTCATAATTCTAGACACATTTCTAAGACAGATTTCTTTTTCGCCCCATTGATAATTCTGGACATTCTTTGGGATTTGTCTCTCAGCTTTTCCTGCTTCTTTGGTTAGCTGCAGTGATGACAATAACTTTATTTGTCCTCTACATTGACTTTCTTCTCCTTTCCTGCCAACAAGATGCTTGGTAACAGGTGATGGAGTAGAGAAGGGCAGGGGCGGTGATCTAAGATGTTCCTTTGTGCTTCAGTGTGAGCCAAAATGATATTTCAGAGCAGGCAGAGGCCAGAGGGGATTAGCCAGCCTCCTTGGGATGACAATGAAGAAACATTCATTGCCAAGTAAACAATCATATTCTCAACTGCAAGCTTGAAAGGGCAGATGCTGTGTATGATTTTAATGACAGAATTCCAATGATGTCCATTCCTATTATCATTTTACTTGCTTTTTATACTTGGGAAAGAATTTCCCTCTGTAGTACACTTGTTGGGCTGGTGTGTATCACATTTTCAATATTACTAGGTAATGAGCACACACATAATGGCAAGACACGTCATACAATCATGTATGCTGACATGTTTATGGTCTATTTACAGGAATCTTTAAGCCCAAATCATCACTGAAAGTAATTTGTTTTTGTATCTAGTTACGTTTAAACCAATGCTTTAGCATACTATCATATAGGATCGTTAAAAATGTTTCTTACTTTGTAGATCTAAACTTTTACAAAATACAATAAAATGAATTATTAGAATAATGGAAAAGATACGTAAACTACAAGCACCTACGTTTTTTTATTAGATTCAGACATCAACAAATTGTAATAATCTTTTTAACAATTGTGTTCTCTATTTCTATCTGACACTGACCTGTAACATGTGGGCAAACAACTGTGCTTTGAGTCAGAGAGACCAATGACTGAGTAATCCTTGAGGTTCTGTCTTTAGAGCCATTCTCTTGGAATCACCTGGGAATTTCTAGGCCATCAAAACATAGGAACTTTCCTCCAAGTTCATAATCTTGGATCCCTCTTCCAGTAGCAGGGCAGTGTGCCTGGACTTTGGACCAGATGAGGTGAATTTGTGTGTGCTTCATTCATGCCAGGTACTGACTCACAACATCTGTGGGCAAGGCCCTTAGGAAAATGTGGCAGAGGCGGTATAATGTCAGCTGTCTTTTTCTCCAGAAGTGCTCTTTGGTGTGTTTAAGGCTTTTTAGAATTAAAAACAAAACACATAGGAATGGCAAGAACAGCAAGAGATATTAGCTAAAGGTTATGCAGATTGATTGACAGTGAGGCCTCATGAGAATGGGGCAAAGGTCACAAGGAGCTGAGAAACAGAGATTCCAGGATTGGTGAGGGTAGAGATAAGAGAGGCTATGAAAGGAGCCAGGGAACACTTTCCTAAAGGTGAGTTTTCATAACAAGAATTTAAAGCCCACTTTTTAATAGTTTGCCTCAACAGTATAGTAAAGACACATCCCAAGAATCATGCCCTCATTCACTGGCCCAGAAAAAGTTCCAGGCTTATAATGTCAGAAGCCATCTACTGACTCTAGAAAATATGAAATATATATATATATATATATATTAGTTCTTTATACCCTCATGGGACTTTATTTTGCCATTCATCATTTAGTGGATAAACTACACATTGATACTCTTGCTTTCAATGTACTCAACACATTTTCTTTTTGAGATTTCCAAAGATTTTCAACTGTTTCATTGTATGCTCACATCATTGTCGAGGTATTATTTGTTTACCCAGTCAACAATTGTTTATAGAGACTTTCTGTACAGTGGTTAGAATTCTGCAAATTGAGTGGGAGCCGTAATCATTTCTTCTAGATTTGTGAAAATAAGCTGCAAGGAAGAAAATATATTTGGTGATATATATGCCATCTCTCTCTCTCTCTCTCTCTCTCTCTCTCTATATATATATATATATATATATATATGAAAAACATTATAAGCCTTGGTACAAGTTTAAACTAAAAGCAATAAGATAATCTCTGCTCTTTTTTCATGTTAAAATTGTTTGCTAGATACATCATAAGGAAATGCTTACAAGTTACATATTTAAATATTTCTAAAGCAGTTTGCCAAATTGTGTGTGTGTGTGTGTATGTGTGTGTGATTGCTTTGCATTTGTTATGAATACCAGCCCTCATACATAAGACCTGTCAAAATTAAATAACTGGCTGAAATTTATTTTCCTATTTGAGAATTCAGATTCTGTCAATGAACCTGCCTTAATTCAGTGCTTTTCAGCTGTGCTCTATGAGACCTTCATCCTCGATGAAATCCTGTAAGCTCACACGGGGGAGGGCAGTCTGTTTTACTTCACCCACCTAAACAATGTTAAGTTCATATATACATTTATAGTCATGGAGTGAACATTCTTATCATTTGACTTTCCAAGTCCAAAGTCATTCATGAGCGTGAGGAATTCTCTACCTTAGGAGGCAGATGGGAGCAGAACCTTCCTCTTACTGAGATGCTGAAATGCTAAAGAACATATTTTTCTAGGTATGCAAGGAAGTAGGATAGTGGAGAACTCATAGTAGGGAGGTAATGGCAGCTGCTGAGGCAAGTGAGGTGTGCAGTGACTGTGACAGAGGTGGTCTCACCAAGCTGGTTCTGTGAGTCAGGGGTCCCTAGTTCTCAGGGTACAGCGTAATACTGGTTGAAAACTAGGCTGCAGGCAAACAAATGAAGCTTCTTCTGCATTTACAGCCACTCCACATTGCTTTTCTTCCCACCTGCGCTCACTCCTGTCAGCTCAGTGGTGCATTAGATTCTCATAGGAGGCCAAACCCTACGGTAAACCGAGCATAGGAGATCTAGGTTGTGCACTCCTTTTGACTAACCCTCAAACCATATCTCGCCCTATCCTGATCTGTGAAACAATCGTCTTCTATGAAACCAGTGCCTGGTGCTGAAAGGATTGGGGATGCTTCTCTATGCGATTTTATTTCTGACTCTGGCTGTTACACAGCCTGCACCTTCCTTTCCTCTTTTCTCACTGGTTTTCCCATTTTCCCGGTGATGCTGTGAGCTCTTCCATACACTGCATAACTTTTTGTTTAATCTAGAGTTGGACTCTGGGCTTGCAATTAAGAAACCTTATGGATATGCTTTTTAATACTGAAATTATGGGAACTTGATCACTGGTATAATGTGTGTTTTCTCATCCCAAGTGCACAGATGGTGTACTTGCTTTTAGAGCATTTTACGGAACATTTATGGCAAATACTAGGAATCATTCCTGACTCTTTTAAGGTGGAGCTAGATGAGTTTTCCTGCCCAGACCAGAGCAGGTGACCTGTTTTTCTGGGAAGCTCATGGTTTATACTTGGGCCCACCGCAACATGCTGCTGTCTGGGCCTCACGTAGCCTTGCAATACCTCTGAGAGTGACAGCCAGGCTTCTCTTCTTCCAGGCGGGTGCAGCCCTTGTCAGAATCATACTTGGTAAGTGGAGCCAGTGCTAGCGTTTTGTTCCACCTTGCCCTCTCAGGTGGGATCTTGTACAGAGTGTAATCTATATAATCTCATAGGGTAGCCACAGTGCCCTTAACTAGAATACCTCTAATAACTCTCACCTCAGGCCTCAGGAAGCTTACAGTCTAGATAGAAAAGTAAGATATAAGCTGACAGAAAACCTAAGCAACATGGAAAGATTTTGGTAGCAAAGGAAGGTGACCGTATTAGTCAGGGTTCCCTGAAGAACTGGCTCACCAGTTATGGAAGGTGGCAAATCCCAAGATCTGCAAGGTGAAACACAAGCTGGAGATCTTCAAGAGTCATGATGTAGTTCTTCCAGTTTGAAAGCCAGCAAGCTTGAGACCCAGGAAGAATCAGGGTTTCAGCTCAAGTCTGAAGGCAAGAAAAAAGGCTACTGTCCCCCTGTCTTAGCCACTTTCCTTGTTGCTGGGACAAAATATCCAATATCCACAACTAAAAGGAGGAGAGGTTTACTTTGCCTCAGAGTTTGTAGAGGTTTCAGTCCATAGTGTCTCTCTCCAGGGCAGAAGGGATGGCAGAGGAGCCTGGCAGACAGGAGAGAGCATCAAAGGAGAAGTCAGGGAGAGAGATTAAACCCTTCCAGGCCACCTCCCTGGTGACCTGCCTCAGCCACGGTCCAAAAGACTGACTGCTGGTTTCACCTACAAGGCTTGCCTCTCACTCCTGTTCTACTTTGCTTGAATGGGCTCTTCAAATTCCCTTTCAAGATCCATCTTGCCTATGTAACTCCACGTCATCTTATCTTACTGCAAACAATTCTCCTTGCAGACTTGAATACAATTATTTTGGGTGAAACTTATCTGGAAAGAGTGGCAGATCAACTATTTTATGTTGAATTGTTATCTAAGTGTTTTGTCCTTTGGTATTTTCCCCCTTTTACAAATTTATGTTCCTTTCCTCTCTCCAACTGGATTGCAAACTATGAGGCTATGTTTTCTGGTTTCTTGATGTCTTTTATAAGTGCTCGGAGGGTTAAGCTCATCAATTTAATTGGCTTGGGAGTTGCCCAGGGGTAATAGTAAAGCACAGGGTTGAGTGTGTTTGGGTGGGGCTTGAGGGTGTGGCCTCTGGTACTATATATGACCCTTGGCCCTTCCTGTCTGGCGCTGATGGCCTGCCCTGCTTCCTCACCACCATGAGCTAAGCACCTTCATTACACCATGCCCTTTAGCCACTGTGTTCCTGCCTTGGGGTCAGCTGAAACCCTTTGAAACCATGAACCAAATTAACATTGCCTCTGTTAGCTTGTGGGTAATTTGTCTCAGTCATGGGAAAGCTGACTAATATAGATTCTTTCAAAATAAACATATAACATTTGCTGTTTACACTTGAAGTCCAGAAAAAAGTGTAAAAAAAACCTTTTCCCTTGTCATAGTGGCAGATACATAGATTTAGAATGAAGACGCTTCATTGTTAAGCAGGAGTTAGTTGGATGGTGTCATCTAAGGAAGAAGACAACTTGCTCAGGTGATCATAAATGAAATTTCAAATTTAAAGGTGTCCGTGGAAACAAGGAATAAATGAAAGGAGGAGCCCAGAAGGAGGAGCCTATGGTATTTTCAGAAAATACGGCCTGATTAATGTTCACTCCATAGTTCTTTTTAGAAACAGTGGTTCTTAATTGCCAAAAATATATAAATTAGTTTCCAAAGGGATTATAGTGTCCAAGAATAGCCCGAGTATTGAATAGAGAGAAGGAAAGGAAGTACACTGTCCTCCTTTTTTCACGTACATGCAAACTGTCCAGTTATCTGACATCTTTACAATTTCACTTAGAGGTCACCAATGATAATTCATTTCCTAATTATGGGCACTTAAGTAGACACAGGTTCACTAGTAAAGTGAACAGCATTAGTAATAAAGCCAAACATCAAATTTTCATTTCCAGACCAATCACTTAACTTTTAGCTGAAAGTGCATGTGATACATGGTAAGTATCCTTATATATCAATAAAATTGATCTAGACAAGTTGAATCAAATTCACAATTAGAGCAAAATTGGCAACACTAATATGTGTTAATGATAGGTGGGCTACCTAATTTTGAGAAATAGTAATGATTAGAAAGCAGTCTTTAAGGCTCTGTTGGACTTGTTAGTGAATTTAATCTCAATTCTGACTTCAGCTAAGGTCGCACAAGTTTGGTAAAAACAAGTTCTCTCCTTCAGCTATAAACTGAACACTATTACTGCTTGAAACAAGCTTACTTCACAGATTGCTTGCCAACTAAAACAAGGACGAACTGCCACCTCGGATTTGGCTAACCATGTCTTCTTTACATAACTGCTTTTGCCTATATTCATTGGCCAAAGCAAGTCACAGGGTAGCTCCAAAAGGCTGTGGTGGTGCTTATACTTCTCCCTTAGGAGAAGCAACACATGTCACATGGCCAAGTTCAACATCTGTGGACTAGGAGCGTATCATCCATTTACAGGGGAGGCAGAACATATTCTGAATATTACAAGATTTATCATAAAACATGGTTCCTTTTTTCCCATCAGCCCTTTGACAGCTGTTCAAAAGAAGACTTTTCTTGAAATTAAGCACCCTTCATTCCTTAATTTGTTGGACTGTGAAACTTTGTAACCTCAGTATTGTGTCTCCGCCAAATCCCCAAGGTCTAGCATGGTACTGAGTACCTGAAAGACACTCAGTACCTATTTATAGAAAGTATAAATGGTCCCTTTTAGGTTATACCTGATCATTGTAGATTGTAGTAGAGTCATCATCACCTTTATTTCAGATATTGTATATCTTTTGTAAAGCATCAAATCTCACCTGTGTAGCATAGAGTCTTATTGGTGACTATATGTTGTTATCAACTTGTTATGAAACTACTGGAAAATTTTCTGTGGTCATTATTTTTAAACTTTGTTTCCTTCATGTTACACAGATTGAGTATCCCTAATTTAAAAAAAAATCTGAAATCTCAAATACTCCAAAGGTCCAAAAATTTTGAGTGCTGGTATTATGCACTAAGGATACAGTTTCACATCTAAAACTGTTGTAATCTTCAGATTATATGTGTAAGATAAATGAATTTGTGTTTAGATTTGGTACTCATCTTCAAGATACCTCACTGTACAATGGTACTTTGCTTCACAAATTTAACCGTTCTCACAACTCTGGTCACAGAATTTGTTTCATGATTCTGGTTGCAACTGAGCTGCATATATATGCAAATATTTCAAAATCTGAAAAAAATTGAAATCAGAAATACTTCTGGTCCCACCTATGTTGCTTCCTTTCAATCTTTTTGCAGACTGTGACATTTACTTCCTTATAATAACATCTTACTTACCCTATTCAGTAATCCAATTTAGTTCCCAACATATTTAGCGTCCGTCTCAAATATCACGTGAAAATAGTTTGAGTTTATTCAAGCCACTGACAAAGGAGGAACAGAAACATCTTCCAAGAAATGCTTTGGCACATGATCAAAAATGTCCTTCCAGCTTGCCATTGGTCTATTATTGGAAGCCTGGTATTCATGAGGCTGTCCAGGCACGCATACCTGCTTGCCCCAGAGCCCTGCAGGAACCTTGCTCCAGGCTCCATTGTTTATTAGCTGTATTAATGTTACTTAATGCATCTTTGAACTGGTTTTTCTCTGATGGGCTGGAGAGTGAGAGTAAGTTGGGATTCATTATGTAATGTGCATAAAACAGTCAGCTCCATTTTTGGTGACTTGCAAGTGTTAAACATGATTCCTTCCTTTTGTGCTATGTCATGAGTCCTGTTTGCAGCTCAACCTGGATATCTTTTCTCTGGATTCAGAATTAGAAGACAGATGTACCAAGTCTTTCAGTTCAAGTGCAGTTCCCACACCCATAATTCCCACTCTTGATATTGGGGCATAAATGTAATTTCTACTTCCTGAATTGTTCATTCTCATGTAGCCAGAAACTTAGAAAAGTTTCTAAATTCGTAGAAACAAAAGCACATGTATTATGCACATGTACCAACTTTCCATAATAAATGTAATCACTATGTACTGCAAACATACTAATAAAAGTAAAACCCAAAAGCTCATGTACATGTATAACCCCAGGTTTGGCTTCTGAAACTGTCCTGAATATTTATATAGGAAACCAACATATGCAAACTCACTCTACTGATACTTTGGGCTACACATGTTTTTTTACTTTGTTTTGTTTTCTTAGCAGATTCTACCTAATAGTGTCTTGCTCAGACATCTCCAGTTCAGTTTGAGCTGGGTAACAGGGGGAAACACAAAAGGAATTTGTCTTTGAAAATCCACAATGTGGAAAATCCACTCATAGCTAATAAAAAGGAGCTTAAATGAGAATAGAGAAGACTCCAGGGGTTTCAGGATGTTTCCCTCCTCATCTTAATCTTAAATGTCAAGTTTGTATTAACTTCCACTTCTGACACAAATGAAATATCTACATATGTGTTCAGAATAAAACCAGAGCGTTAAATTTATAATCATGTCTATTCACTTTAGCTGGGCATGGAAATGTGCCCAGGTTTTAGTGCATTAAGGACATTTGTGCTTTGGTTTAAGTACTATTTTATTTGCTGGGTTATTCAGTCATCAGCTTAGTCAAAGTCTTTGTTGATTGGGCACAGCTTGGTCCAAAGACCCAGACCCACCCTGAGACCCAGTGATAAAGGCTCTAAAGCTGCTCTGGTAATGGTACTTAGACAACAATGAGAACATACTTAATCCTGTTGAACTGAACACTTAATAATGGTTAAAACATAATACATACATTTTACTACCATAAAATATATGCTGAAAAAAATGCAACAGATATCTCTCTGCTGAATCTTGAATCAGATAAGAAAATAAAAAGCTAAATAAGACATTATTAGAAAAATGAATGAAGTTCGAATATGAGCCGTGAAATGAATGTCACAATCCTATTTTAGATTTTCAAATATTTGTGTGCCTATGAGGAAATATCTCGGGGATGGGACTGAAGTCTAAACATAAAATTTTGAGTATGGTAATAAATCAATATTAAATTCTGTGATTTTGATAGTTGTAAATAACATGTTTAAAAATGCTTTGGCAGAAGGACTCAATGTACAGCACAGATTGAGACAAAGGCTGAAGCATTCCCAGCTGAAAAAAAGAGAAAAATTCCAAATCCAAAATTTTATAATAACCATCCACATTAATGGTAAATTATGTTGCAGATATTATCCCTCTTGTGGGTCAAAGTAGGAAGAGGTATACATGATTTCAAAATATCTAAGATTAGAAGTGCTTAAAACTATTTGTTTATTAAATGAGAGTTGAACTTCATAGATTTGGACTCCAGTATCTCAAAATTTGTAAAAACAGAGGGAGAGGTTTCCTGGTTTATCTTATACTTAAAGAAAGGGAAAGGATCTATGAGACAGATAAGTAATGGGACTGGGTTTGCTTATCAACCTTGTTAGGCGGGCACATTGTCCCCAGTACTTTAGAAGCAAAAGTTTACTCCCAAGTTTATTTGGATGCTAATTAAAAACTATTGTGTAGTCATCAAAAATAAGTCTACAAGCACTCCTGCTTCTAATAATTTACAGCCTCTGCCTTTGATTGAGAGTAACAGGTTTTACTTTATAGGATATTTCTCTTTATTTTATAGGATATTTCATGATTTAGACTAGACCATCCCTTAGTATTCCAAATCATTAAATATTTTGTACTATACTAATGTGTCTGTTGAGCACCTTATAAACAGATTGCAGTGATACCTCAGTTGTCTAACTCAACTTGTTCCAAATTTGTGTTTGAACACTTAAAAATTCCCTATAAGAAATAATGGAAAATGAAGTAATTGGTCCTGAGGCCCCAAAATTACACTTTTCCAAGACTTTGCCAAATTTCACAATGATTTCTTTCTTTAGCTCTATTGTGGTTCTCTATCATGGGATGTGTCTTTTCCTGTTCAGTGGAATAAATTCATCTGGTACAGAAATTATTCCAAAGAAAGATTATATTAAGTAAAAAGTACCAAAATCAGGAAAAATAAAACAGGATTGGAAGAAACCCATATTGAGGTGATGAAATAAACCTACTGAAGAGAAGGTAAGAAATTGTATATCATACTTCTTTTGGTAATTCAAGAATATACCAATGAAGAGGGAATAAACCATCAGGCAAGGATGACAAGAATAGCGTCTCTCATAGTACCATCAGTTGAAGGGAATTTTAGGGGAAAGTATTTAGTCATACCTGGCTATTCCCTCAGATATCACATTGCAGACTCTGTTTTCAGTCTGGGTAATGGAGCACAGATGAGTGTTTGGGATGACAGGGATGGAGAGGATTATAGAAAGCTGTGTTATTACAAATCTCTGCAGAGGAAATGTGTTCTTGTTGCCTAGTTCCTCTTCTGGAGGCCAGAAGAGTAAAGATGACTTCATACCAAATGCTCAAGTTGATGCCAAGTGTTGGGTAGGCTGACAGCTGTCAAAGCCTGCTCTTCCTCACCAAATGAATTGTGAACTATGTGTGACAAAATCAAGACCAGATGGCTCTGAAATTGATGCCTCCACTTCTTGAGAGAGTGTGTGTGTCAATGTATATGAATATACAGGTATGAACCACAATTTCATTTTATGTAAAGTTTCAAACACACACACAAATGGAATAGTAAAATAAAATCCCATGTCCTAATCACTTGACTTCAGTACTTAGATTATTGTTTCATTCTTGCTTCATAGCCCTTCATATTCATTCTTCACCATGAGAAACAATTTTTAAATTTTTTTAAAAAATAAATTTCATATTCACCAAAAATTCATAACTCTGTATTTCTTACAAAAGGACATACCCATGTACCCCATATCACCATTTTACTTTAATCCTTTGAGATTTCTACAATGGTCTAAAGCAAGATTTAGTGACACGAATGTTTTTGTTTCGGTATCAGAGTGGCCAGCCAGTGCCAGTGGCTTAGATTGCACCATCTGTTAGTTGTGATTCTGTCGAAGGAAAGGCTTGGCCTTGTACTCATGACACTACTGGGGGTGGGGAAACTTTTAGGAGATGGAGCCTAGTGGGAGGCTCTTAGGTCACTGGGGGCACTAAGCATGCAGGGAATTGTGGGACCACGGCCTCTTCCTTCTTTACTTGCTCTCTGGAAGTTTGTTCTGCCATTTCCTTCCAGCATACCCACCAAAAGCCCAAAGCAATGAGTCCATGCAGTCTTAGACAGGAAGCCTCACAACTATAAGATAAAAATAACCCTTTTCTCTTTATAAGTTAATTAGTTCAGGCATTTTATTGTAGTAATAGTGCTCAGAAGCCCATTTGTGAGGCCTTTCCTTACGCTCTTTTGTTGTTTCCTCCTTTATCAACTCCTCCAGTTTTAGCTCAGTTCTCTATCCCGCAAGACTCACCCCTGCTTTCTACACAGTGTTGCCAAAGCAAACTCAAAGAGGGAATGCAGCAGTACGCTGAATCACTTCCTGGTGAAGTCCACCATCCTCGGCTTTTTTCTGGATCCCACCTACACTGTCCAGGTGGTTTCCTCATCTCAGCTCCAAGACTATGTTCTGGTGACTACACTTCAGAGCGTGGTTCAGAACACTCTAGAATTCTATTCCAGATGGCTCTCACAGGCACATCTCGAGCTCTTCTCCTCTTCTCCTTTCCTGTGTGGCTCCAGATTGGCAGTGGGGACTGAAGCAGATTGAGTGACAGCTTCTTGCTGGATGGTGGGGAAAAGGCAAGAACATGTGAACAAGTGACTGAGAATTTGGATAGCAGGTTTAAGGGCAGGAGGCGAGACTTTTTTTTTCTGCCAATAGAATCAGTTTAGAGTTCTTGTTTTGTTTTCACAAAATGCCTAGTGTCTGTGTCTGTTGGTCTCCCCAGTAGAAACAAGAAATAGGAAAGCCTTAGTATAATGTCTACTATTATTTTATGCCCTCAATGTGAATCATGTCAAGTTCAGGGTCTTTATATTTTGTTTCTTCAAGGTGGTGTCTTGTTTTATAGCTTGAGGGAAAATAAGACTTAATATATCTTAGGGGTGAAGGAGCAATATAGATCAATGAGATATTGCACATTCTTTTTCAAAAGCTTATACATTTGATTAGGAATATTAGGTTTTCCCCATTAAATCTAATCGTATCACCTATGAAGCATTTTGGAGGTTAATTACAACCTATAGGGTCATATATAGAACAGCACTATTTTTTCAATACACTGTGACTTAGAAACGTAAATTTAAAAATTTTTCAGGAATATATATATACACAGATACAATTATTCTTAGAAAAATGAGTTTATCTTCTTTGTATTTTCTGTTAAGCTCCAAGGGTTTCTAAGTTTAATAAATCAGTGTTCATCCTATTCAATGTATATTTGTCTTTAGAGCTTTGGTTTTGTTTCTTCTCCTCACCCCTCCTCCACTTTCTGACTTCCTAGATAAGAAGGTCTAACATGTTTTGGACCATAACCCCTAGAAACTTCTCTAGCCCCTTAGCCCTCTTAAAAAGAAAAATATAAAACCTCATGCAGGTTTCTTTGTTCTTTTATTCTTTGTTACTCTCATTGAGAAGTCCTGAAGTTTTATTTGTTCTTTTTCCCTTTTTCTGATTGCAATTCTTCAAAAGTGCAATCAGAGCTTTGCTGAACTTAAAATGTCTTTTTTACTACCCAAGTGATACTTTGTTTGTTCCATTTTTTTTTTCACTGCTCACATATTCTTCTCTCTTCTTTCTCCACATGAATGCACTTTCATGGCTCTTAAACTTCTTTAGTCTTCATGATAGCTCTTTGTCTACTTTAGGAATCAAACCTAGTGGCTTCTCCCCCTGACCGCTAGTGGCTGGATTCCTGGTGGTTTTACTTTGTAGAAAAGCACAGTACTGCAGCACTCTTGAACTGTGTGTGAAATCCATGTCCATTAAAAAAAGATAAGTTTGCCAGCCATGTGCCTTGAAGGATCTGCTTTGTCTCTTCTCTCGCATAGCTGAAGGCTATTGTTGGTTTAGTTTGGATCCATGGGTGCAAATGGGCCTTTGAGTGTAAAACTGTCCATCATTTGGCATTGAGCCAAATTCATACACTTTCATGCAAAACTGCCAAAGTGAAAAAGTCTGGCATTGGTATAATTGCTAGCGATAGGACTGATGGGCTAGCTAACGGCTTGGTCTCCAAATAGCCCATAAATAAACTAACCCTCTCACTGATTTCCACCCACCTGGATTTCTTTTATGCCTCTTGTTCCCTAACCCTGTTTTCATAATGTGTAGTGACATTGGTCACCTATGCATCATATGTTAAATAGGAATCCATCCAGGTAATCATTAACCATAGAGTAAACATATCCTGGTGATATTAAAGTAA
>PVJX010043141.1:0-13805 GCA_004027295.1 Dolichotis patagonum | reverse complement strand
TGCATTCCTAAGGAATGTAGCCTCCCATAAAACTTTCCCTAGCCTCACAGCACAAACCACACCTTTGTCAACTGCAGATTCCAAAGAGTAGAGTGGCCTGGCCAGGTTACACAGCCAACAATCACTGGCATACTGAGCCAGACCCTCCACTTGCTGGATCACCACAGATCTCACAGACAGAGCCCAGGCAGCTTCCACACCTGACCTCTTACATTACACGCCCAGCAGCCGCAGAGCTACAGGAAGCTCTGCCTGCCTGGAGAAGTAACAAGCTTGCCCTTCCTGAATCACAGTGCAGGGACCCAGGAGGACCTCAATGCACCCATCTTCAGGGGTAACTGCCATGATGCCCCGGGGTAACCCTGGCCCACATTCTCTGCATAGTTTCCCAGCAAGCTACAGTAAAACACATCCATTAGCATAGGATCCAGTGCTGTGTGCCTGACCCTGTGCCCTGTGCTAGGAAGGTGACTAACATCCTTGATCTTAGCTCAGTCCAAATCTGTACATTCAGATGGGGATAGGACCAGCTTAGAACACTGTTTAAAGGTCCTCCCTCTGAATAAAGTTGTAGGAATCCACTTTTATTCCTCCTACTTTTGACCATAATTTCATCCATATATCTATGAAAATTACATTCTGTGTAATTCTACTCCTGTCTATCTTGCTTTATTCTCAGGGCAACATCTGCCTATGACCATCAGGCTTTTATATCAGATGTCCCCAGAACGCAGGATTGTCTAAATAGTAAATAAACTCCTACCCTTAAAAAAATCAATAAAGTCGACAATAGGAGGCTCTCTCTTCAAATGCATATTACCAAATAAAAGGCACAAGAATTATGAAGAATAAGAGAAGCACAATGACTACAAAAGATATCATTAAACTTACATTAATTAGTACTAAGGAAAGATGATAGGCAAAATGACAGCAAAAGAATGTAGAATGCTGCTCAGAAAGGTCATTGAGTTACAAAGATATATAGGTATATTATGCTAATGAAATTACCAAAACACATGAAAAGGGACACCCACTGCACAAAGAAATACATAGAACAAAAGAAAACCAGAAAGAAATCCTAGAGAAACAAGATGGCAGAACTGAAGTTAAAGGAAAACAATGAGAGCTTCAAAAACAAAATTACAGCAGAAGAAAGCATCAACCTGCTGGAATCAAACGACAAAAGAAGACAGAAGTAGAACAACATAGAAGCAAGATATCTACCTAACAATGAACAGAAAAGTAATTTTAGTGGAAACTATACATCCATACTTATCAATGATTACTTTGAATGAAATGGTATAAATTCTGTAACAAAGAGATGACTTAATAGACTTTTTTAAGAACAAATGATATGCCTGTTATATAATACTTACCTCACTTTTTAGGATACACAGAGAGAGAATAAAAGAAGGTGTATTCTGTGCAATGCAAACAAAAGCAAAGTTTGTAATCTACTGACTCTTTTTTCTGCTTTAATTCAATAACTGTACAAAAAGACAATTAAAAAGCTATGTAAGAATAAAGGATTTGATTCATCTAGAATATGATTCATCTAAAAGATTAATGCACCCAACTCAAAGCACCTAAATATATCAAACAATATAAAACTGATCAAAAAAGAGACAGAGTGCAAAGCAAAATACATACTAGGGGACTTCCATACACAACTATCAACAAAGGACCGATCATTACAACAGAAAATGAGTATGGAAATATTATACTTAAAATACCATTTCATTAAAATGGGCCAGACACACATGGAATATTTCATTCAACAACTATAAAGTAGACACTTATCTCAAGGACTCATGGAACTTTATGCAAGATAGACCACATAGTGGGACACAATGAAATCCTCAGAAAATATAAACAGTTAAAACAAGTATTACCTGTCATGATTACACTTTTATAAAACTACAAGAACAAGACAATAAATTTCAGAAAATTCACATAGCTATAAAATCTAAAGGATAGGATCCTGACCAATGAATGGTCCATGAAAAATAAAGGGAAAATTCAAAGAAATCATAAGAGAAATTAAAATACAAGTATAACAAACCAAAATTTATGAGAAATAGTAATTCTCAGGAGACAGTTTATAGATCTATACATCTGCATCAAAAATAAGAATTGTGACCAGGTATGATGGAGCACGCTTGCAATCCCAGCACTTCAGAGGCTGAAGCAGAAGAATCACCATGAGTTCAAGGGCAACCTGGGCTTCATGTTGAGTCAGGCTAGTCTGAACTGTGTAAGGAGATCTTCTCTCAAAGAGGAAAAAAAAGAAGAAGGAAGAGAAGAAGGGGAAGGAGAAGAAGAAAGGAAAGAATAAGAAGGATGAGAAGAAAAGAAGTATCCTAAATAAAAACTTTAAAGTATAAACCACTCTCCTAAAGAATAAATCAATCTCAGAATAAGCAAAAGCAAGCAAACAATAAAGATCAAAAGTACATAGAAAATTGAGACTACAAGAATTTTTTTAATTTAGAAAGTGATGTTTTGAACAGATAGTTCAAACTCACAAATATGTAGCTAGACTAAGAATAAAACAAAGACTAAAACATGTTGAAAACAAAGAGAAAACATCACTCGATAACACAAACATCCAAAACATTATATATATATATATATATATATATATATATATATATATGCTATGAAGAGTCCTATGAAGACTAATTGGATAAACATAGGAGAAATGGATAAATTCCTAGACATATTCAATTCATTGGAACTGAAACTTGAAGAAATAAAATGCTGTAAATGACCATTAACAAGGACATGAATCACTAAAATATCACCCATAAATAATAACCCGTGGAGAGGGAAAGATGGTGATGGGAAACCTGGCAGCCTATCTCAGTGATTTCAGAACCTAGTGCTACTCAACATTCTAAAAGAAGTCTCTCGAATTTCTTCAAATGTAGCAGGATACACCATGTGATCCAGCACAGCTACTTTTGCTTCTTTTAGGACAACAGCCTAGGAAGACAATGCCAAGAATATGGAAATATATGAATTTAAAAAGCATTCTTGAGAAGGATTACTATACTCTGTTCATAAAAACAAAACTGACAAGGGTCAATGCCTACATTTTTGGTTGGCTCAAAACATAATTTCTATCTTTATAAAGATCACAATGCAACTACTAAAGGAACACAGTAAATCTTACAAGTATTAGTCTCTGTGCATATTTATTACCAAGTGAATTAAAAAGGGAAGAACATCATACACATTTGATTATTGGTTTTTGTGAAATAAAGTCAATGTGAAACTTGCATTAGATATATGCATACATATAAAATACTTTCAATGAATGGAGAGAAAGGCATAAAAACTGGTAAGAGTACTTTGCAACAGGAGATAACACAGGAGAAGTAAAAAGATGTTTCAAATCTTAATGTCCGTTCCATAAAGGTGATTAGAAGTGTAGCTTGATTATGAAATGCACTGAGGACCTTGTTGTGCACGTACCTATCACCAAGGGCAGCTTCATAGTTTGCTTAGCCACAAATACTGAATGGGCCTAAACAATTCAGGAAGGAGGAAGGAATTACTCATGCATTGAATGTAAAGTAGAAATGACAGTTTCATGAGTTTATTTGAAGTACAAAGCCAGGGCTGGGGATTTAGCTCAGCGGCATAAGCACCTGCCCTGCAAGCGCGTGGTCGTGAGTTAGACCCCCAGTACCAATAAATAAAAGGTACAAAGCCAGGTTACCCTTAACATGCCAAAGTGTAGAAAACATACCTTGGACAAGGG
This sequence comes from Dolichotis patagonum, assembly GCA_004027295.1. NCBI lineage: Eukaryota > Metazoa > Chordata > Mammalia > Rodentia > Caviidae > Dolichotis > Dolichotis patagonum. The sequence continues at coordinate 10,039 of PVJX010043141.1, read as the reverse complement.
CTTTCTTCCCTCTTGACAGTTGATTCCACCAACGAAGACCATGTTGGGCATCACGGGTCTGGGAAAGTCGAAGACAAAGTCCGTGCGTAACAACCACACTGATGGTTGGCTGAACAGATCATACATGCTAACAGGTCTTTGGAGAATTTCAGCTGCAGTTTCTAAGGCACTTTTATAGAAATAATTGCAAACTAAACGCTCCTCCAGGTGGTTAAGAACATTCTGCACTCTCTCTTTGAAAGTCATGACATCGGAGAGTGCTGAGAAAAATCTGGGAACATAAGAAGGAACGGAGGGGCACTGAGAACCTTCTTCAAGAAGATGGCAAAATACTGTCCTGGCGAAGACCACAGATGGCAGCGAAAAATATTTGGCAACAATTAAGCCACACACATCAAAAGGATCCGTTAACACCGCGTCAAAAGAAGACGTTTTTAAGTATTTGACTATTGTCTTCGCATGAAACAAACTCCTACAGCGTGAAAATGTGATGTAAAAAAAGCGTTTGGATGAACCTGTTGCAATAGAGTACATACGTTGCTCTGGAGTTTTCCACTGAGTGTCAGCAAAAAGCCGAAACGAATGCCTCTGTTCTGCCCCACTGAAAGAAGTTGGATAGACCTTTACTGTAAAATTCAGTGACTGTTCCAGTTGCCAACTGGCCTCTGGCATGACCACAACCACTTCATGTCCTCTCTGGACGAGTTTCCCCACTACAGAGCGCAGGGAAAACCAATGGCTCCCGTCCATGGGCACCACCAGCAGCCTGCCCGCCTGGGCAAAGCCGGATGCCAGCAGCAGACACAGGCACAGAGGGAGAGGGTGCAAAGAACAAGCTGGAGCCATGGGGACTGCAGCCCAGAGCCACCAAGCTGCTCAGAATCTCAGATCGTGTTATGCTGCAGGCAGAAGTACACACACAAAACATGCAACAGGGTGGAAGGAGGCTCATACGCTGATATAGCTCCACTCCCGGAAAATGATTTACTTAGAATAATGATTAATGAGATTAATGAGTGGCACAACCTTACATTCCTCTGCCCTGTCTTCTAGACACGTTTTCTGTCCTTGTGCAAAAGAACCACGTCCTGTTATGTAGCTTTAGTTTCATCACTATTCAGTGGTCAGTTTGGACTTTAAGAACTCAGAAAGACTAAAAGGCTAAGTACATTTGAGTAAAATTTTTACTAACAGAGATTGTGGAAAAGTTAAATTTGGGCTTTCTCTTCTCACCTTTTCACACTGTAGATGTTTGCTTAATGAGAAGAAATTAGTTGAATACTTTTTAAAAAGACTTCCTTTGACATATTTATGGATCCTTTTGATGGATAAAGATTATTGTCTTAGAAAATTGGCAAATACACAAATGAACACATTCCTAGACACATAGAAAGTATCAAACTAAACTAAAAAGAGATAAAGTTTTTGAACAATTCAGTAACAAGAAATGAAACCAAGGCAGTAATTAAAAAAAAAAAAAAAAGAACTACCAGTTTAAAAAAGGCCAGGACCTGAAAGATTTATTGCTGAATACTAAAAACTTTTAGGGACATTATATCACCAAAATTTCTCAGACCCTTCAGTAAAACTGAAAGAGAAGGGGTGCTCCCAAACTCATTCCTGGACGCCAGCACCACTCTGATCCATAAAATCAGACAAACACTCAACTAAAAAAAAAAGAAAAAGAAAAGAAAAGTACAGACCAGCCTCCTCAATTAATGTAGCATGCAAAAATCCCTAACAAGATACAAATCAATCAATGCAACCGATCATGTTGAAAGACAAATTTTTACAGAAAATAAAACCTCTCAGAATTAATAAGAAACTCCAGCATCGTACAAGATACAAAATCAACACATAAAATAGCAATAGCATTTGTGTATATTAATAATGAACTCAATGAAAAGAAATCACAAAAACAATAGCATTCACAATAGCATCAAGAAAAGTTAAATACCTAGGAATCAGCATGAACAAGAAAGTGACCACCATGATGCAAACTACTGGGCTGTGAAGAATGAGGCTGAAGAGGACATCAGAGAAAGGAAAGATGCCCACTGTTCCCGGATAGGCAGAACCAATATAATCAACATGGCCATGCTGTCAAAATTGATACACAGAATCAATTCAATCCACATCAAAATGCCAATAGCATTCATCACAGAAAGAGAATAATCCTAAAATTCCTATGGCAGCAGAGGAGCACTCCACTCCCATGCGAGAGAACAGATCGGCATCACAGGAGCAGCACCCTGTCTCAGAGAAGCATCAGAGGGACAGCAGAGGCAAAGAGCACTGATGGACCCCATTCTGCATCAAGACAACACCCAGGGTGAGAAGCGAGCAACCTGACCCCAGACTGCTGATGTTAAGTCAGCCCCCATTCAAGACTGCAGTTTACAGACTACATCCAACAGGGAACAGAGCTGATCACACTTCCCATCTACCACTGGATACAAGGAAAAGCCTTGACTGAATGCTGACCACAGTCTGGGGGACTGAACAGAGAGGCCTCTAGTGAAAAAGGGCACATGAAAGACCCATAGGCTCTAAAGGTATGCATAGAAAATCATGCTTTGTTGGAGCCTAAGACTGCAGTGAAAAATCAGAAGATAGCATTAATAGCATAAAAAAGGCCTATTTGCTGATAGCCAAAAGCTTCCAAATAATGTAACAGAATTTAACAGGAAGATAAATGCTGCATATAGAACCTCTACTAGTCATGGTCAGGAAAAAATCTCTCCATAACACATCATAGTCAACATCCCAGAAGTCGTCAACATCCCAGAAGTCTAACACAAGAACAAATCCTGACAGTGGGTAAAAAAAAAAGCAACAAATCATTTACAAAATAAAACCTGAGAGGCAGCCAGCCACACGCCATGCACCTGCTGCCATTGGAGGAGTCTCAGTATAACCATGCATGCTGACAGAAGAAGCAACCCAAACCAATGCACCCGAGGCTATTAGGGAATCCTCAGGGTAGCCATAATGGTCTAGAAAACCTGCCCCATACTCAAACTCTAGGCAGTGTATTTTTGCAGAAACCCAGGTGCCTGGCCCTTTTCCCTACACCACAGACAGGCAGCCAACATAAGAAGTGCCTGGGACCTCACAAGACGCTCATCTGAAGGAACCCACGAAGATGGCAAGATGAGAGAGCAAAATGCAATCTCAGACTTTTCAGCACACACAGAACAAGTCCAATAAACATGGACATAAAAGAAATTGGAAGCTGCCCACCTGAAATTTCCAAAATGGTAGCAACTAAAGTCAGGAAACAACTTTACGAGGCTATAGAAGAAATCAGATCAGAAATAGTATCTCATTAAAAGAAGAAATGTCAACCATAATGAAAGAATTACTCAGAATATCTAAAAAAGATAGAGATTAAAAGAAGAACAGGAGGAGGAGGAGCATATGAAAATGATGGAAACCTTCAATGAACAATATAGGAAAGACTATATTGCATGAAACAGATTCAAAGAGATATCCAGAAAATTAAAAATTCCACTGAATGCTGGAAAAACTGCTTGAACAAAACTCAAGACTCCAAATGCGCAGTGCATCCTGTGGGAGTGAAAGGGAAGGAGTAGTCTAAAAAAATAAGGCAGAGGATACTGTTAATAGTGTATCAGGATTTAAAACCCACATTACTCACACCGCTCTGTTTAGATGGATTATATTCTGTTCCAGTTTGTCTACTTACACTAGATTTGAGGGCACAGACAGCTATCCAGAAAATAGCAGGACATAGTATGGTAATCATCCTTAATTTCCTATTAACTTAATCTGAAGCCTTGTATAACTTATACTGTCTTATTATGACTGATTTTATTTGAATCTGGTTTATTAGATTGCTGTTTTGTATGGACTGATTTTATCTGAATCTGTTAAGATTGATGTATCAAGTTTTAGAGTATAGGTAACTACACTGTTTTACCATGACTGATCTTAATTGAATCGAGTTTGTTAGATTGCTGTTTTGTATTGACAGATTTTATTCAAAGCTGTTATGATTTATAGTATCAAGTCTGAGAGTATAGGGAACTATACTGAAGATGACAAGATTCACTAGGATACCCACTCTGGTTTGATTATTACCTGCCTTTGAAATTTTACATTGTCTATAATGTTTTGTTTTAACTAATCCTGTTAGGTACTGCTATATTCAATTACACTGCTATATCCAAATATGCCTGATGTTATAGACAATTCTATTGAAGATAACAAGACATAACACAGTAACCATTGTAGATCACCTTGTACTGTGTGGTTTTATGACTTTTTGGTTTCATGTTCTTATAGGAATTTGTTTTGTTTTGTCTTGCTATGTTTTGTTTTACCCTCTAATACAGAAAGGATAGAAATACATGTAAAGACTCATTCATGCATAGCTGTTTACAGCCTCACTTGAGCAACTGTTTCTAAGAGGTCAATATGTAATTTATCAACTAGTGATTTCTTACTGTTTATCTTTTTTTTAAATTCTGTATCATTTCTACCCTTTTCCTATTTTCTTTTCTCTTTAAAGAAAAAAAAAAGCTCAAGATTGACGTTCAGACCTTGAGGGCAGGATTCCAGCTAGCAATTGTGAAAGATTTCTGAAAAAAAACCAAGGAAATAGCAATTCAACAGCTCCAAGACAATGCAAAGAAAAATACTTGAAGACTGATGGTTGTCCAGTGAAAAAAGCAGGAGTCAACACACATGCCAAAAAAGGATTTACAGAAATAATAGCAGAAAACTTCACAAACATGGGGAAAGCACCTTACATGCAGATAAGTGAGGCAGACACAACTCCAATATAACCAAAATAAATATACTCCTTGGGTGGAAAAATTCCCAAGTCAAACCAAAAGTTAAGATTCTTTGCACCAAGGAGATAAGAAGGCAACCTTTCACCTTTACAGGAGGGAACTGCTCTATCTTCAGGCCAGTGGACTGTTGCAAGATAGTTGGAAAGGCAACAGCGCTGTTATGGTTGATACATTGTATCAATTTGAGAACTTTAGAAGTTTAACTAAGCGATTCAGCAAGAAGTCTGGATTTTTACTTGGTGAATATCCTCATCCTGTGCAAGAGAAGGGCACAGAAATTTTGTGAGTGTTACACCCACCCTGGAAGAGGGGTGGCCTGTGTACAATACAAAGAAGGGAAAGAGGCTCAGTTTTGCCTCTTTTGTTCTGGCTTTTCCTGGCTGGCGCCTTACAGTGATGCCACTGTGAGATAGATGCCACCCTGCCTTGGAGACAGCTGATTATGGACAGAAAACTCCCAAAACAGTGAGCTAAATAAAACTTTCCTTCCTTCATTTTGGGTGATGGATGTTTTCTCCCAGAAACCAGAGAAAATTAACCAAGAGAAGCACTGAGTTTACAGACAGCTTAGTTTTTAAAGCTTTTACAAGTGGGAAGTACAAAGCAAATGAAAAAATACTACCTAATTGGTTACATGCATAGAATGATAGATTGACAGGCAGGTTCCTCTTAAACAGATTTGTTGAAACAAAGCAATTTTTTATCATAATATAGAAACATTCTGGGAACAAGAGGAAAGGTCCTCAAGTGGTGAGCATAGTTAAAGGTGTCCTTGACAAGCCCAGAGTGCCATAAGATATAGATAATTACTCTGACTGTGTTTCTCAGAGGTATACAGCTGGGCTTTCCGCACTGTCTACATCAACTGAATTCAGGAAAATAAACTTGGTCAGAGACCTCTAAATTGTACTATAAAATATCTATAAATTTACTATTTTACAAATGTGTTCTTAAATTATAATTTTGTCCCTACACACCCTGATGTATAATAAACAAGATCCAAGAAACTCAGCACAAAAACAAAATATAAAAAGTCATTATAGAAAAGAAACAGATCAACCATCAAGGAAAACCCATCAGAATCATGGCAGATTTCTCAACACAAACCATCACATCAGGAAGTGCTTGGAGTGAAGTATTTCAACTCCTAAAAGAAAACAACTTCCAAACCAGGTTGACTTTTCCAAATTAACAGAGAAGTAAGATGCTTCCATGATAAAGAAAAACTGAAGATATTCATCACCACCAAGCCAATCCTACAAAGAATAATGAAAGATATTCTAGATAGAGATAAAAATCATCATAATTCCAAAAACAACAACAGCAAGAAATCACCAACCAGGGCAAGCAATTAAACAGAGGGGGAAATTAGGGAACCAACAGCTAGAATATAACATGACAAAGCCAAGCCAATATGTATTACTCATAAGACTGTTGTAGATAGCCTCAATTCACCAATAAAAAGGAACACAGGCAGAGTGGACCAAGAAATAAAATCCATGAATATGCTGCATACAAGAAACACATTTCACTCAAAAGGAAATTCATAGACTGAAAGGCAAAGGAGAGCAAACAATATGACAGAAATCCTGAAAAAAGCAGGGGTAGCTTGCCCATTAAGCACATTAAGCACAGAATGAATAAGAAAGATATGGTATTTTTATACAATGTAAAGCTACTTAGCTATAAAGCAGGATAATCTTGAGGCTTTTCTAGGTAAATGGATGCAACTTGGGATCACGCTCATGGGTGAAATGGTTTAGGCTCACATGGCTGAACATCGTGTTGTCTCCCTAGTATAAAAACCTGAAGATGTTTAGATAGCTATTGTTTGTTTGTTAAATAGTCACTAACCATTATGTCTCTGTTTTATTGATTAGTTGTATGTCAATACAGTTTCAATAGTTACATATATTTATTTAATTTAAAAATTACCCAATAAAAAGTCCATAAACATAAAAAAATTATGGACAAATAGTGTCCTTGACTGTTACCAATCAGTGACTCAGTGGCCGCCTGGCAAGCACAAGGTTCTGAGTTTGAATTCCAGAAACAAAAACAAATAGGGAACGGAAGTAAATAGACACTTCTCAGAGGAAAAAAAACAAACAGCCATAAATACATGGAAAATGATCAACATTGCTGGTCATTAGAGAAACGCAAATGGAAACAACACTGAAAGCCTGAAGAGGTGGCAAAGGCCCTACAGTCCCAGGACCTGGAAGGCTGAGACCAGAGGGTTACTGTGAGTTTGAGGCCAAGCTGGGCTACGCACTGAGTTCAGTCACCCCAACCTGACTTAAAATCAAAACACAGAAACTGGGCTGAGGATTTAGCTCAGCAGCATAAGCGCGTGCCTTGCACATGTGTGGTCATGAGTTCAAACCCTGGTACCAAAAAAAAAAAAAAAACCACAAAAACTAACAAATCAATACTGACAGTCTATCTGACTCTAGAAAAAAGGGCAATCAAGAAATAAAACACTAATGAATGCTGCAAAAATTCCGTAGGGAGAAAAGGAAACCTTCTACACTGATGAGGGGAATGTGAAATAGTACAATCATTATGGAAATCAGAATGAAGATTCATCAAAAAAATTAATTTAAACGTTGTACTCCATCAAGCTGTTCCCCTCCTAGATATCTTCATGAAAAAGTTAGACTCTGTTCACTCAGATACATCCATGCCCACATTTACTGCAACAGAACTCATAACATTCTACTATAGAAATGGCCTATATATTCATCAACAGATGAATGGGAAAGAAAATGTGGTACTGTATACTGTACAGGACTCCTGTGCCATAAAGACAGCACAACTTGAGTCATGGATATGCTGAGACTTTAAGAATAAGTGAAACAGATCAGTAAGGTACAGAGCAAGCTGAAACATGATATAACTAAACAGATAATGGACTTAAAAAGCAAAAGGAGGAAAACAAAGTGCTCTAAAGAATATAACTGCATATATGTTTAAGGGTGTAGGACTGATAACCATATTACTAAGTTTTTGTTGGATCGTTGAACAGAACTATTTGCAGCCTCACTGTTTGAATGTCCACTTTGTATGCTTTAATTTTGTAACATGAATAACTATTTCTAAGAGGACAATATGTAATTTATCAACTAGTGATTTCTTACTGGTTTTTTTTAAATTCTGCATTATTTCTACCCTTTTTTCTGTTTTGCTTTTTTTTCTCTTTAAATAAAATTTAAAAAAAAAATAAGTGAAATAAACTGTATAATTTCTCTATGTGAAACCCAAAACATAAACAAAACAAAGAACAAAATAAAACTCAGACAATGGGAAGTAGGGGAGGGGGCTTTGGCAAATGGGATGGGGACTAAGAGATGGAGGGAGGGAGGGACAAGGAGAAAAGGGGAAGAGACACAAAAGGAATAAGCCGTGTCCTACATAGGGACACGTTCACCATGCACCACAAACACATACTCATAAAACAATAAAAGAAGTCTCCTGTACTTTTAACTGTACAATAAGGCTCTATCTGACGTACACCACTTTTTCATATACATTGAAATGTAGTAGGTGTATATCATCAAACTCAGTAATACTATCCTAGGGTTCTAGCTCCCTGAGACAAGAGCAACACTCTAGGAAAAATTGAATGTAAAGAAACAGTAAAGGATTATAGCTTAAAGTTCACTTTTTAAAACCAAAAACTGCAATAACCCTAAACATCAACAACTGTTTTTCATTCAAAAAGTTACCTGTGCCAAATTTGCCAGTATTGTTCTCTAACTATGTCTATTCTTGATTGGCAAATGAAACAAGCAAGGTAAAGAACAGTATAATAAGCCTATTGCTGCTATTATTTTAATAAAATAGCCCTGAAATACTGTCTTAGACATGTGCATAGTTATATAGATGTGTGTGTATATTTATATTTATATTTATATTTATATTTATATTTATATTTATATATAAAATGACTTAAGCAAATGGGAAACATATAGAGAAAGCATTTAGGGCCCTTTTGCAAAGGTGGTAATGTAGAATTGATATAAAGCAAAATACATTTTAATACAGTTTTTTAAAAACAGTATTAAAGATACAACCTGTAAATTACATATTATGTCAATCATACATTCATCAAACAAATGAAAACTTTTATAAACTTCATTATTCTACAACTATCTAAACAGCAGTCCAATAATTAGTACACAAGTAAGACAATTCTGACAAGTGGAAATATCAATCCCAGCTCAAGAGTGACACTTTTGCAGTCCAAAGCCAGACTCATCCCGAATGCGTGAATGGAAGACCGTACCCTAGGCAAGGGGTTTCCCCGCCGGCAGTTGATTCACTCAACAAGGATCATGCTGGGCATCACAGGCCTGGGAAAGTCCAAACCAAGTTCATGAAGACAAAATTGATGCCTGACTGAACAGACGACATGGAGCGACAGGTGTGTGGAGTTGAAAGAAGCAGGGCAAACTCAATGGCACGCCAAGTGAGGAATTTGGTGCCGTACTCTCCCTGGGAAAGTCTCAGTGTCTGAGAAGGCCAAGGACACTCAGGAGGGAAGGAAGGGAAGAAGGGGACTGGACACAGATGGGAGCGAAGCCGTGGGCAACAATCAAGCCACACCCACCAGAAGGACACAGAGGTACTGCACCCAAAGAACTGTTCCTTCAGGGCTTCATTAACCGCTTATCACGACACAAACTCCAACACTGTGAAAGTTATGTCACCAAAACATCCAGATGAACCAGTCATCAGAGGAAATACAAGGTACACTGGTGAGAAGTTTCCTACTGAGTGCCAGCAAGAAACTTGCACTCCTGATCCAATACCCTCCAGGGGCAGAAGTTGGATAACCCCTCACTGTCAAATCCAGTGCTTGTCCCAACTGCCAGCTCAGCTCTGGCATAACTGAGACCACCTAGTGTCATCTGCGGATGAGCTAATCAACTACTGAGTATGTGGTGAACGGGTGGCTGCTGTCCATGGGCACCACCAGCAGCCTGCCTGCCTGGGCAAGGCCTGATGCCAGCAGCAGACACAGACACAGAGGGAAGGGGGGCAGGTGAATGTGTGGGAGCCATGGGGACTGCAGCCCAGAGCCTCCCAGCTGCTCAGAACCTGGACTTCCATAATGTAGTCCAGAAAGGAATAACATGAAACATAGCACAGATGGGGTGGAGAATCACACGTTAGTAACTAAGTTTCACTCACTGATAATGACTTATTCAGACCAA
>PVJX010043140.1:0-13816 GCA_004027295.1 Dolichotis patagonum | reverse complement strand
AAGATGCAGAATAAAATTAAAACACACTCAGCCACCTTATCTTTAGCAAATGGGTCACTTTATCAGAAGAAAGTTAGCCTCTTTAATAAAAGGTACTAAAGTAACCTGCTTTCCACATGCTAAAGAATAAAACAAGTTTCCCTATGCACTAAACTAAAACTGAAAATGAAACAAATATCTAAATATTAATACAGAAATAAATAAACACTAAATCTTCTGGAAGAGAGAATAGGTAGAACTCTTGAGGACATAGGTATAGGCAAAGACTTCATGAACAAAACCCCAGATTCCATGCAGACTACCAAAAAAATCAACAACTGGGATCTCATCTAATTAAAAATCATTGGCGCTTCAAAAGAAGTTATCAATAGAGTGAACAGACAACTTACAGAGTGGGAAAAAATGTTAGCCAGTGACTCTTCAAACAAAGGACTAATATATAGAACATATAAAGCACTGAAAATATTTCCTAAATTCCAAAACCAGTCCAAAAATGGATATCTTAGCTGAATTTGCACATCTCCAATGAAGAAATTCCAATGGTGAGTAAGTACATGTAAAAATATTCAGCATCTCTGGTCATTCAATAAATGCAATTTAAAGCATCACTGAGATCCTATCTCACTCCAGAATGAATGGCTATCATCAAATCAAGTAATAACAAATTCTGGAGGGACAAAGGAACCCTTCACTGTTGGTGGGAGTACAACTAGTGTAACCACTGTTATGGAGAATCCTCAAAAACCTCGGAATAGAAGTCCCATCTTATCCAAATATTCTCCTTCTTAGTATTCTACCAAAAGAATTAAAAATATAATAACACACTGGTATGTGTGCACCCATGTTTATAGCAGCCCAGTTTATAATAGTTAAATCTTATATTATGGTTGATACACTGTGTCAATTTAAGAAGTTTAGAAATTTAGCTGAGAGACTTAGCAGGGAAACAGGATTATTACTTTGTAAATATCTTCATCCTGTGCAAGAGAAGGGCACAGAGATTTTTTGAATTCTACACCAGCCCTGGAGAGGGGCTTGGCCTATGTTTAATATGAGGGAGGTGAAGAGGCTTGTTCATCCCTTTCTGCTCTGGCTGCTGCTTTAAAGTACTGCTTCAGTTCCATGTCACCCTGCCTTGGCGCCAGCTGACTATGAACTGAAACCTCCACAAACAGTGACCTAAATAAATCTTTCTTTACCTCATTTTGAGTATCAGGTGTTTTTTCCCCCTAATGAGAGTAAAGTAACCAAGACATTTTAGAAACAACCCAAATGCCCATCAAACAATGAATAGATACAAAGATGTGTACCTTTTATATAATGAAGTACTACTCTGTGATAAAGAAAGATAAACAAGACATTTACTGCTAAATTGATGGACTTTGAGACCATGATCCTAGGTGAAATAAATTAGAAAAACGTGTAGAAATATCATGTTGTCTCCCTTATGTTAATATTGCAAGTGTAAATAAACTGAAATATAAATGATACAAGGGATACGGTAAAATGAGAAGAAATTGGAAAGAACTAGGGAGGGTGAAGGAAAAAAGAAAGAGGGGAAAAGAAAAAATGAGACAGGATTGATAAATGGAAACAAAAAATTTTAAATAAGTAGGGAAAAAGGGTTGAAGGACAGAGAGAGAAATGGGAGAGGAAAAAGACAAATCAAGGTATATCATGTACAAGAACAAATTCTCCATGATGAATGTGATCATTCTATATATCTAAATTATTTATTTAAATAAGCTTATTGAAATAAATTAAAGAAACATTAGATTACTTTGTGGTTCCATGCATGTCTAAGGATTTTTTTCTAGATTGATGAAGAATGTGATGGAAAATTTGATAGTAATCACACTGTATTTGAAGATTATTTGGGGTTCTTAGTGAATTGTAAAGACACTGTTCTTCCCATCCATGAACACAAGATGGCGTTCCATTATTTCAGTAATCTTCCATTTCTTTCATCAATGACTTATGGTTAAAAATATAAACATCCTTCATTACTTTGGTTCAAATTTTCCTATTTTATTAATTTTGAAATTATTTTAAATGGAATTTTTATATGCCTTTTTGTTCACTGTTTTCAGCTCTCTGTTAAAATATGGAACCATTTCTCTTTTGAATCTTGTTGAATTTTCTTAAAATGCTGTTTTATGACACCATCCATGGCTGTCCCATACTTCTCTTTAGTTTCTGGTGCTTATTTTCAGTACTGATTGAAAATTCTCTGTGATTGTTAGTGTGTGGCATTACCTGGGAATTATAGATTTAGTGTTCATTCCATTATTTGTAATCTGGGTTTTTAGGTCTGTATTTCCAAAAATTCAACTATATTTCTTATTTTATGTGAGCTGGTAGTCATATCTGTTACAGAACAGATGGACACTTTATGTCCACCTTTATCACAGCCCATTATTGGTGTGCTGTCTCTGCTGTATCTACTTTAGAACAAGAAGGTGATCCTAGTCTAGGATTGTCTCAAATCCATAGGTAGTATATTGTTTAGATTCAACTAGTGGAGGATTACAAAGGACAATCCTTCCCTATAAGTCTATATCAGGTTTGAAGTAGAGCCAAACAGTTCATACAAAATTGCAAGCCCGTGTTCTGGAACTGTTGGATTTTGCCATTTTGTGCCAAATCTCTATGGAGAGACTATCCACAGGCTTCTACACTGAAACTCTCACCATGGATTCTACAATGCTGTCATCCTCTGAGCTCACAGTCCATTACAGGAACTACAAAACTGGGGTGGGACTAAGGTCCATACTGCTAATGGCTGCCAACTGCTAAGTGAACCCATGGCCCAAAAGTTCTACAACCAGTCACATCCAATGTTGGGTGGAATAGAAATCCAACTTATAGGTACTGCATGTCCACACCTAACCCTGGGCTGTTCCTATGGATCTTTGTAGACATTGGCCTGAGAGTGGCAGTTATTAGGGTCTAACCAAGTTTAAGATTCCGATACTGGCACTAAGCACCAAAGCAGTGCTTTGCTTACAACTCAGACCACCAACCATTGGTGGTGTCTTGCTCCATGGTAAGCTACCTGAGGTTGGAATAGGGTTAGTGCAGGCAGTCACATCCCTATCTTGGCTGACATTAAGATTACTTCCATCTAGGTCTCACAGTGTCTTCAGTCACATGGGGCACAACTTTATTTCATGAACCTGCAAGGCAAAACAATTTCATCCCAACAGGTTTCAAGACCTCTGTAAGATTTTAGATCAGGATTCAAAAGACCTGTACCTGAAAACACTGGTCTCGTGATCTCTATGTTGCCTGAGGTTGGGAAAAGTGAGGTCAAGATGACCCTTTGATTCTAAGTTGTACCACATCTGATTTTCCCAGTATAGGTGCTTGTGAAATCTGTAAGATGAATCTGTTTATTTCCCCTGTCAAGGACAATAATGATGTGGGCCACTGGTACCAAGGTCTCTGCCTATTGCTTGGGCAGGTCAAGAGCTTGTGTCCATGTTTTCTGGACTGAAACTAAGGGTGTCTGGTTTCTGTCTGGTGGATCCCAGAAGGAACACCAGTGCAAAATCCTATGATAGCTTTTAAATTCTGCTTCTCAAACAGATGAAATTTTTCATGTGCTGCTAAAATGGGGGTGGTCAGGGAGACCATTTAGTGACTGCTTGGTTAACACAGTTCCAGTGGATCAGTCTGTAAATATACACTTATAGCCTTCACATGTGTCTCTGCCTGTACTTGTCACTGTGGCAGGCCACATGCTGGTTTTCAAGTTTTAGGCATGGATTTAACTCTTTCTCTTTTTCACAAGAAATAAAGGATCTTTCCACATGAAATGTGGGATGATGTGTGTGAAACTCTTTATTGCCCATTTTTATTAACACATTTTTTCTTCTTATACAAAGCACAGAAATGGTCTCTCACCTACTCTCTATAGTTGTTGTCTCACCTACTCTCTATAATTGTATGTATATATTCCATATATATATGGAATATCCCAAAAAGAAGCTTGAGTTATGAATTAGTTACTTTTAAGGTGTGCCTGTGTAATATACAACATGACAAACATTCCAGGCTAAAGTGTTTTCCTCATGGAAAATGTCTCATAAGGACATAAGTATATGTTGGGAGAAAGAAGTCAGTAAAGCAAGACAGAGTATCACCTAAGAGCTATTGTACTGCTGTAAGAAAAAGCATAAAATGTGAATTTATAAGGAACAGAAACATTGTGGGGAGCCCGTAAGGAGGGGCAACTGGTTCGCTTGCTTAAAGAAAATATTTTCTGCTAGCAAGATATTGCCTTATAGCTCCATCCCCTAGAATGTACAATGTTTGGTACTCCAATGAAGGAAAGCAGAAAAATAAGAGTTCATGTACATTTTGCACAGCCCCTCCCCCAAAAGAGCTAAATACAAAAAGTTAAATATATTCCAGGGGTGTATTTTTTTCTTTTGATGCATCATTTTCCCAATTAGTGGCAGCCTACTGTTTTCCTTTTGGCCTTTCACACCATAATGGCCCTCACTTCACAGTATATAAGTATGCTTTAGTGTACTGGGTATATTTATGCCAGTTATGCATCCATGAATGGTTTCCCCTCAGATACACCACCCAGTCTTGGAGCTACGTGATTAAGAACAGAAACCTCTACAAACTTTAAACTAAATAAACCATTTGTTCTTTATCTTTGGGTGATGGATATTTCATGTTGGCAATTAGAATAAAATACTAAGACAGAATTTGTTACCATAGAAGTTGGTTTGTTGCTACTAGTATGCCTGCCCATGTGGTTCAAGATTCTTTGGGAATGGCTTATAGGAAGAGTTTACAAAAGTTTTGACATGTCACCTTAAATAGAAGAGCTAGATTGTCTTAGGCTGTTTTGTATGGGAGATTCTGGTTAGAGCTCAGAATATCAGAATGCTTATAGAAAACCTATCTATAAAAACCAGGCTCAGGACATTTTCTATTAGAAAGAAGGACTGCATTAGTTGTTAGGCTCCACAAAATGTGTGCTATGGTTTGTAGGAAAATTTGTCTTCATTTTGTTCATGTCTGCAGACTTTTCCAGAAATTGAGACTATGGGCAGCAGGACAATTAATCTAGCAGAAGAAATTTTAAGGAAGTGGAAAGTTGAGGTGGTGGTACAGATACAGTTTGGAGTTTTTGGTCAGATTTATGATGAAAATCAAAAGTGAAGAACTAAGCACAATAATTTAAAACATCATGAGTTTGTCTAGAAAGGAAGCTTCAATATAACGTGGACTGCAAAGATAAAGAAGAAAATATTTTGATTGCTGAGAAGAAGCAGAGAATAGAAAAGATGGTCTGAGGGCATCACAAGAGCAGTAAGTCTCCACTCATTGCAGTCTCAAAATTTCAAAAGTGAAAGACTTTACTTTGAGAAGAAAGCTATACAGCACCATATTCAAGAATCACAGGGGCCTTGCCATGTTCCAGAATAGTGGCAGGCACACAGTATTCTAGAATACTGCCAGCATAGGAAATTTTTCCTAAGAATAAGAATCATAATATTCAGTGATCCAGGCATTTGATCCCCATGAAGAAGAGAGAGGGAAGCCTGGTCACTGCTGTAGCTGGCAGCTGTCCTTGGTATCAACCATGTGATGCTGGTTTTACCCACATGAAAAATGCAAGAGTTGTGGGGTTAACAATGCTTTCACCAAGATTTAAGAAGCTCTGCAAAGCCAGACAGTATGCCCCTGAAAAGGCAGTGTGTGAAGTTGTGAGTGTGAAGCCAAAGGTGTAGTGAGGACCCCAGAAGTTTGGAAAAGCCAGGAATATGGATCATCTAAGAAAAGCTACAAGGAGGGTTCAGAGAAAGACTAAGAGATAAGCCTTCAGAGGTACAACTGCCAGAAGTGTCATAGGATGGCGCCATCCAAGATTTTGGGAGGTTACAACTTGCCTCAGATGCCACACATAGAACTTCAGGACATAATGATTGCTTTGCTGGATTTTAAACTTAACTTTGTTCCATTCCTTTGTATCCCCCTGCTGCTAACATTTTGATTGCAAATGTCTATCTTGTGCCACTGAATGTTGGAAGTGCTTAACTTTCTTTTCATTTGTACAGAGACTCACAAATAAAAGTTTGCTTTAACTCTAAGAAGAGACTTGAGACTTGGACTTTTCAGCAATACTGAATCTGTTAGGACTTTGGCAACTCTCTGAGATCGATTAAATTTCTTTTGCATATAGGGATGTACACAAGTCTGGGAGACTAGAGATGGAATATTATGGTCTGTGTCTGAATATTCCCCCAAAATCTTATGTAGCCATGAAAGGTGGACTTTTAAGAAGTGACTTTATTACAGTTGGTGATTAGTTCATTGTCTAGTACTGGAGTTAAGGGGTTTGAATGCTAAATCTGCCCATAGAAAGTTAGCCTGCATACAACCTAGGAAAGGAAAATAGCTTACAACTCCCTTTTGCTTCTTATTGTTTTTGGTATCTTCTGCCAACCTAAATGTTTGTCCCTCTGCCATGTCACCCAGCCTTGAAATCAGCTAAATGTGGACTGAAACATCCACAAACTGCTAGCTTGGTAAGTCTTTTCTTCATAAAGTATTGTGGTGAATATTTTGTCTCAGTAATGAGTGAAAAGTAGCTAACATTTTGGATGTGTGCTATCACTTTGCCACTGCCATTCTAGAATACAGTTATACCTATCACATTTAGTTTTCTCAATTGACTCACCATGGCCCCCACTGTGATAAAGTGATCTAATATTGCTAGAGCTCCCTTAGCAAATCTTTTCCTTAAGATATTGGAGAAGGAAATATGTCTGGACCCTCAAATATGTCTCTTTTTTGTTTTTTATGTACTGAGATTCCAATTCAGGACTTTGCCTTTGCTGAGAAGGTACTTGTGCTGCTGAATTAAATTACCAGTCTGAACCCTTCAATATGTATCATTGGGCTTATATGGCAAATTCACTACCATTCCTATATCTCTGAAATTAATTATCCCTTCTTGAATAGTGAAACAAGGGATATAAGAATAACCCATTCATATACAGCAAACAATCTTCTAAATCATATTTCAGTAATCTATCAAGTGAATATTTATGGTCCTTTATTAAAATAAATTTCATTTGTATACTTTTAATGTACATATTGATCTGATTCATTGTAGGGAATTTGTACTTAATACATCTTGATTCTTTTTCTCTTCTAATCTCTATCTTTTCTTTAATCCTAAACTCTATTTACTGTGAAATTAAATCTGGATCCCAAATTACTGAATATCAAGAAATTCACTTTGATTCTGAGATAGATATCTTTGATTGCCATCCCACATCCCTATATATATTAAAAAGAACTCTGCTTGTAAGAATTAGAACACTCAAGTTGGACACTTCCATGTTGGATGAGTAGTTCTTATACCATAAATCACACCAGTATTGCAATATTCTTAAAGTTTTTAATCCTTTACTTATCTTTAAGCCAAGGAAGGCATTCATAATAGGCTCCATTTTTGTTTCTAGAATGGTTAACTACCCCAAAGTTTTCTTCTCTAACTCCTTGAACTTCAATATTTAAGAAACTTTCCTTTGTAAACATATTATAAATTCAACATGTCCTAATGTTGTGGTTTTTCTCATACTCCCACACTCTTACTGAGTGTCACCACATATATACCTGTATTTCAGTCTTTGTAAATTAGAAAAGTCATGTGGTTCTTTGGAGGATATCGCACTTATTCATGGGTGACATTTTGTGCTCAAGTTTAGTTACACATAAAGAAAGAAACGTGTTGGAACTGAGTCCTAAATCTTGCCAGCATTGTCTTCTAGAAAAAAAAGGTTTATTTAAAGCTAGCTTTGAAGAGAAGGACTCTTTTACCATGAATGTTGTTTTCCCTTATTTATGTGTACATGGATCTTGGGTGTGCTGAAAGCAAAGAAGAAGATAGATAAGACAAGGAAAATTTTACACTGATTGCTCTACCCACCAGGTCGTTTCTATTCTTGGTTTCTTCCTTTCTTTGTCAAACCAAAGTCAGACCTCTGCCTGTAGAGGCCAGCATGCATGCATGAGCTTTCAGAGGCACTGCATTCTGTGTCCATGCATCTGAGCTGGGATTTTGATAACGTTCTCCACATGAGGAAGTTGGAAATGTAGCTTGTCTTTAAGATTAAAAGGGTATCAAAATTTATTTCCCTGTAGGCACCAAGGGAGGTAAAGGATAAAGCATCCCCAGTCACCCAGAGACTGGCAGAATACTACATTTTCTTCCAAGTTGCTACTTTCTTGAAAGGGGCACTGCCTGACCCCTTGGAGAAGGAATCACTTTGAATAAGAGTTCCAAATTTTATAGGTATATTTTACCCATTTAGTTATAAGATGGCACTTTGACTGGAGTTACAGATGTCTCTACACTCACAAAGACTCATGTCACTCGGTTCCATCCTCTCAGCTCCCTCAGCCACCCAGTGATCAATGTTACAACCTGCATCACACCCATGTTTTAAATTTCTCATCTTTTCTGTAATTCACAATGAGTGGAAAAACTACCCAAATTCTTTCTGGAAATTAGTCCCAAAGACTTCCAAAACTCTTGGACATTTGGAGTCCCAAAGACTTCCAAAGCTCACAACAAAAATGAGTACACTTCTTTGTTAGTATTTATTCGAAGTACATGATATGTAAAACTTAAAGGAGAAAAGGTGAGGGAAGCATAAGAGAGGAACAGGAACAGAGAAAACTAGCCAGTCATGTTATTCAAGGCCAGGCCACAATGACCCATCAGAACACATCTAATAGTGAACTGTCTAATCCTCTAGTTTGCTTTCAAGTCAGTTGTGTTCACTTTTAAGAATAAACATTATAAAGAGTTTAATGTTATGGGAAAGAAATGAAAATCAAATGACATGTAAAATTACAATGGATAATAATGAATATTTTTAGATTTTGTGGACAGATAATCAACTACCATTTATAATGTTTCCTGCAAAAATCGTGTCTCCTATATGTTATTTACCATATAAGATTATTCATTCACTTCCTTTAGTGATATTCAAAGTATAGGTTGTTATCTGAAAAATCAGTCTATTATGTTTTCTGATTCAGCAAAATATGAATTTTGATAACTTCCGTACTGATAGTGATTTTACAGAATAAAATGAACACTTTGATTTTTGTATACATTACTTCTTAATGTTAACATATTTTTAGAAGAAATATCTATCTACTTCCATGGTTTGAAGTAACGTAAGCTCTGGCTAGGTGAGATTTTCTGAAAGTACAAAGAGTAGTCATGGATTACATTTTCTAATTTTTTTCTGCATCAAAAATGCACAACTTATTAATCACATTATGTTTCTATATGTCTTGTGGGTATTACTTGATTGCGATAATAACAATTATCTGACTGAGTCTTTGAACTTTGAAAATAGCATTGATGTCTAGAGAGGTTTGTCATCTGGAAGAATTTTCACAACAAAAGAATTACTCAGAGCATTTTTCATCAGGGAATTTCTTGAAGTGCAGGTCAGAGGATTTAACATGGGAGTTATGGTGTAGAAAACAGCAACTGCTTTGTCAATGGGTAGAGTTGATCCAAGTCTCATGTACACAAATGTGGATGGCATGAAGATCAAGGCAACTGCAGGTATGTGCGAAGCATGGTTAAAGAGTGCTTTCCACTTCCCCTTCATGCTTAAGGAGAAGAGAATGACTGTGTAAGAGACCATGAGAAGCAGGTAACTTAACAGACACATGAAGCCACTGTCAGCAGCAAGGAAGAATCCAAGAATGTGGGTATCAGTGCAGGCCAGCTTGAGCAGAAGGTTTAGATCACACATAAAGTGATCTATGACATCTGGGCCACAGAAAGGGAGTGGTAAGATCAAGAGTATCTATATAGTTCCATGAAGAAAGCCTCCCTCTCATGACACTCCCACTACCAGTCTTCACACTCTCCAGTTCATAATAGTTGCATAGTGCAAGAGCTTGCAGATGGCCACATGGTGGCCATAGGCCATCACAGTCAGCAGGATGACCTCAGCCTTATTATTCAGATCAAAAAATACATTCTCTCTGGAGTATGTCTTGTCACCTTCATTCTAATTCTCAAATTAATGCAAGAGTTACCATTCTAAAACTCCAGTCAAATTACCTCACTTGTATCATTTAATACACTATTTCCCCTGTCTTCCCAATCATTAAGTTTTAATAAGATTATTCAACCTTTTTAGATCTTGGGTATTTCTGTTACTCCAGTCTCCAGTTTCATGAATTACCCTCACACTGACTTAGGGTCCAACTTGGTGTGTGACACTCAGTGGAATTTCAATAAATGAGCATTGAATCAAAGATGAATTGGAAAAAATTCAGTTCCAGGATTTAGTTGGTTTTTTTTTCATGTCCTATGAACACTTTGGCCAAATTAAGGCTTGCCCACTACACTGATCCCTCTTTATCACACAGGTGTTAGTTTTCATTTCTTTTTATCTCTGAGCTGTTATTGATGCCATATCAAAAATCTTTGTTATGAGTCCCTCCATCATGCATTCTGAGAACTTCTTCCATCATTACAAGTACAACATCTCCATCAGGGAGACTCTCAGTCTATGCTCTGTGAAATAATAGCTGTGATGTCTTTTTATTCTCTTCTATGTCCAAGAAAGTATCAATGATCCTTAGGCCAAACACTACATGTGTATGAAACAGTGAAGTAATAAATGAATAGAAAGTATTTAATCCAGAAAATGTTTTTTATCTAGACAGAGTTAGGCAGTTTAGAAGCAAATTTTAATGAAGATATGGGGCTACAATTAACAGGAAACTTTGACATCAATAGACCATATTTATAGAACAATAATCCTTTCACAAGGACTCGAAGGTCCCAAAACTTCCAAAACATCCAAGTCAAAGACCTTTTAAGCTATCCGGATGCTCAGTGAACCCCAGGCGGCCAGCTGGCCAGGAACCCACACTTGGCCTTGGGGCTGCGTGCACTTGGGCAGAGGCAGTGGGGGAATCCCAGCATGCACCAGGCAAACTTGGAACTCTGCATCTAAAGGAACATTGGACTACAGCCGACTATCTGGGAGATTAAGTGACTGCCTCACCATAGCAAGATCTAAGCTGGCTTCAGTCAGTGTGGTGAGTATGCCCCTAAAATAGAGGTGTACAGTAGCTAAATAGGTCCAGTAGTAAAGCTCCCTCCAACTAACTGTAAGACCTTGGTAAGTCTAACAAGACTGAGGGTGACCACTTCCTACACACACAAAACATCAGGCAGAAGGAGGAGTGTGTCGAAAAGGACTCCCGCAACCTGAAGAAAATCAAAAGGGCTTATGAGACACCCAGACACACAATAGGGACACAGTAGGGATTCAGCCAATACCAACACTATAGACAAGGAGATTTTATGACCTGAAATAACCCAAAGAGATAGATCAACTAGACAAAAAGTCAGCAAAGAAGTAATAGAACTGAGTCATACCTGTGAGCAACTGGACTTACTAGATGTTTACACAGTGTTCCACCCAACCACAACAGAATACACATTCTTCTCAGCTGCACATGGCACATTCTCCAAAACACACCATATATTAGCCCATAAAACATTCTTAAGTAAATGCAAGTAAATGCAAGGGGGTTGAAATTATCCCAT
Organism: Dolichotis patagonum; assembly: GCA_004027295.1. Lineage (NCBI taxonomy): Eukaryota > Metazoa > Chordata > Mammalia > Rodentia > Caviidae > Dolichotis > Dolichotis patagonum. The sequence continues at coordinate 2,187 of PVJX010043140.1, read as the reverse complement.
GTATACTATCTGACAATAGTGCACTGAAATTGGAAATTAATGGCAAAAGAAATTGCAAAACCTGTGTGCATACATGGAAATTAAACAACAAACTTTTGAACAATCAGTGGGCTAGAGATGAAATTAAGGAAGAAATAAAGCAATACCTACAATTTAAAGAAAATGCGGAAACAACCTATCGCAATCTGTGGGATGCAATGAAAGTGGTCTTAAGAGAGAAATATATATCAATAAATAGTCATATCAAGAAAATAGAATGAGTACAAATAAATAACCTAATGCTTCATCTCAAGGTACTAGAAAAAGAAGAGCAAGTTAAATCCAAAGCTCATAGAAGAGAGGAAATTGTAAAGATTAGAGCAGAAAGCAATGCAATTGAAACTAAAAAAAAACAAAGAATTAATGAATCAATAAGCTGGTTTTTTGAGAGAATAAAAAAAATTGAGAAGCCTCTAGCTAACCTTATAAAGCAAAACAAAGAAAAAACCCAAATTCAAGCAATAAGGCCTGAAAACGCAGGAAATTACTACAGATCCCATGGAAATTCAAAATATCATGAACACCAACTTTAAGAATCTCTACCCACATAGAGAGGAAAACAAAGAGGAAATGGACAGATTTCTAGAAATATATGAGCTATCAGAGCTCAGCCAAGAAGATATAGCAATTTTGAATAACCTAATATCAGCTATTGAAATTGAAAACTTAATAAAAACCTTAGAAACAAAGAAAAGCCCAGGCCCTGATGGATTCACAGCTGAATTCTACAAGAAATTTAGAGAAGATTTGATGCCAATACTCCTTAAACTCTTCAATGAAATTGAAAAGAAAGAAGTCTTCCCTAAATCATTCCTGGAGGCAAGTATAATTCTCATACCAAAACCAGAGAAAGACCCAACCAAAAAAGAGAACTATGGGCCAATCTCACTAATGAACATTGATGCAAAGATTCTCAATAAAATACTGGCAAACAGAGTGCAACAAATTATCAAGAAGATTATACATCATGACCAAGTGGGGTTCATTCCAGGAATGCAGGGATGGTTTAACATATGCAAATCAATAAATGTGATACACCATATCAACAGAGCCAAAAACGGAAACCACATGGTCATCTCAATAGATGTAGAAAATGCTTTCCATAAAGTCCAACACATATTTGTGATAAAAACCCTTCAGAAACTCGGAATACACGGTGTCTACCTCAACCTTATAAAAGCCATCTATGACAAACCAACACCCAATATTATACTAAATGGACAAAAGCTAAAAGCTTTCACGTTGAAATCAGGAACAAATCAAGGATTTCCACTATCAGTACTCCTTTTCAATATAGTTCTGGAAACATTAGCCAGGGCAATCAGACAAGAGAGAGAAATAAAAGGAATAAAGATAGGAAAGAAAGAAGTTCAATTATCATTATTTGCAGATGACATGATACTCTATGTAGAAGACCCAAAAAGCTCCATTAAAAGACTTCTAGAGGTAATAAACAAATTCACCAGTGTAGCTGGCTACCAAGTCAACGTGCAAAAATCAATAGCATTCTTGTACACAGACAAGAAACTCACCGAGAGAGAAATTATGGAAATATCACCCTTCCCAATAACATCTAAAAAAATGAAATACTTAGGAGTTAAACTAAGAATGTAAAAGACCTATATCCTGAAAATTACACTACACTAAAAAAGCAGATTGAAATTAGAGGAAATTAGAAAATGGAAGGATAATCCTTGCTCTTGGCTAGGAAGAACCAACATTGTGAAAATGGCTATACTCCCAAAACTGTTATACAGATTTAATGCAATCCCAATCAAAATACCACCAACATACCTCACAGATCTAGGGAAAACACTCCTAAAATTCATTTGGAAACAGAAGAAACCTAGAATAGCAAAAGCAATTCTGGGCAATAAAGACAACGCAGGAGGCATCTCAATTCCTTATTTGAAAATGTACTACAAAGCCACAGTGATAATATCAGCATGGTCTGGCAAAGAAATAGACCTGAGGACCAATGAAATAGATTAGAAGATGCAAGTATAAGTACAAAGACACTCAGCCATCTGATATTTGACAAAGGGGCTAAACATGTTCACTGGAAGAAGGATAGCCTCTTTAATAAATGGTGTTGGAAAAATTGGCTCTCCACATGCAGAAGGCTGAAACTAGATCCATGCTTATCAC
>PVJX010043139.1:0-13821 GCA_004027295.1 Dolichotis patagonum | reverse complement strand
CGTTAGGGACGGCTGCTGAGTGCATACGTGAACACGTGAGTGTAGCACGCGTGGGCAGACGCACACAGGACGCCTGGCAGACCTTGCATCAGATTGGCCGCTTAAATGCACAACGCAGTTTGTAGTATAGTTCTAAGTGACAGGATCATCAGCACTATATAATTCCTGAATGTCTGTCACCTCAGACTGTCTGACCTCAGTCAGGTTACTCCACATCACTTCCTTCTCCCAGCCTCTCCTCACAATCCATCTGCTTTTTCCCCTCCATGTATCTATCGCGGACATTTCATACAAATGCCACAGTACAACACGTGCTCCTTCCCTGTGATTTTTTTTCATTTATCATGTGATGTTGAGCTGCACCCCACACTGTGTGGCAGCACCTCAGCCCTGCATTTCTCTTTACGTCAGACCATTTCATTGTATGCATGGACTGGTTTTTGCTCAAGTGTACGTTGCAGGTGGCCGCTTAGGTTGCGTCCCCCCCTTTTTTTTTTTTTTTTTTGGTACCGGGGATCGAGCTCACAACTTCATGCTTGCCAGGCAGGCGCTTGTGCCACTGAACTAACTCCTGGCCATATAGATTGCTTCTACTTTTTGGCTATTATGAGCAGTGTTCCTTCTGGCCAGCAGTGTGGTAGGATTCCCATTTGTCCATAGTCCTCCACACTGCTATCTGACAGACCCCAGCCCTTCCAGCCCTGTTTCACAGCGCCTTTGGTTTGCATTTGACAGTGAGCTTCTTTTTGTGTGCTTATTGGTCATTTGTATGTTTTCTTTGGAGAAACTCAAATCCTTCCTATTCAAGTTCTTAGCCTATTTGTAAGAAATGAGTAATTTGTCTTTTGTTGTTGAATTGCAACCTATTGGGCATGTTAAGGTGAATATAATTTAAGTAAAGCACTTATCTCTCTAAGAAGACCAGAGGGTTGCAGTCTGCCTTATTTCTAACCCTCTTCTGGCACATAACAATTTTTATTTTTTTTTTAACCTGGGAATTGAACTCATGACTTTGTGTTTTGTCACACAGGCACTGTGCATCTGAGCGAGATCCCCACCAGGCACATAACGGTGTTTGAAAAGCATCTTTGTTCACAGAACACCTACAAACCAGGACCTACCGCCACAGTAATAAGGGTTGTTAATCCAGTCCCCAAGCGGGTGAAGGGAACACGGAAACCCAGATGAACTCTCGCAAGACTCTTTGCCCTCCTTCCCAGCGGCAGCTCTCTGGATTCTCACCGCTGTGTGTGACACTGTCTTTAGGTACGGTCACATCTTTTTGCTCAAAACACCAAAAACAGGAAGAGGTACAAGAATTAGAGCTGAAGAAAACAGCCAGTGCAGGATCAAACATTGCTTTAAGACTTGGTTCCCATCTGTGCGAGGCAGCACACACCTATAATCCAAGCACTTTGGGAGGCTGAGGCAGAAAGATTTTGAGTTCAACCCCAATCTGGGCAACATAATGATTTCATGAGAATTTGTCTCAAAAAGAAAAAAAAGTGTGTGTGGAGGGTTGTTGCTGTTTGGGGATGTATCTTTAATACGGGCTTTAATGCGGGCTCAAACTTTAATAGCACCAAAATCGATAACATAGTAGTAGCAGTAATAATAATGATAACATTTCTCCCGTGAGGGCTGACAATGAGTCTGCCCACAGCAGAGCCCGCAGACCCTCCATGGTGGCCGGTGCCAGGGTAGAAATTTGCCAGCAGTGACTCAGGGCAGAAGGAAGGCGCTGCCCATTTCCTTTTTGGCTTCTAGGACGTTGTGTTTTCTGTCCCTCACCTTACGTGTGGGTCGGTGGGTTCATGGGACTTGCTGAACTAGCCGCTGGGAAAGTCAGTGCTGCAGCTCCACCCCACCCCCGTGCCACCGGAAGTGCTGCCCATGTCATACTGACCACTGGGCTTGAGGCCACGGCCCTCTCAGACACTGTTGCCCATGGTGAACTCGTGCGGGAGCATGGACCCGGCCCCTGCATATCTTCCTTCATCAAACATGGCTGTGCCTTTGCTCCTCTGTCCTGCAGCTGTGACCTGGTCCTGCCTAGCAATCGTGCTTAGTCTCCTGGATGGGACAGATAACTGACCATTGCGGATTGCACAGTGTGTATCAGGCAGAGCGGGGAACAAAGCACCCCACCTGTCATGATCTCGGTGGCTTCACTGAGGAGGTGATGCTGGGTCCAGGTAGGTAACAGCATCACCCTGGGACCTTAGGGACACTTGTCAGTGGCGTAGGAGGAGAAAAGGAAACTTCAGCCAGGGATATGGCTCAGCGGCATAGCACCTGCCTGACAAGCACGAGGTCTTGAGTTCGATTCCTGGTACAAAAAAAAATCTTTGGAGCTGGAGATTTAGCTCAACGGCATAAGCGCTTGTCTTCTAAGCACGTGGTCATGAGTTTGATCCCCGGTACCAAACAAAAAAAAAAAAAAAGGGAAACCTCAGACCCACCAGCACCCTTGGGAAGCAGCCATGTTGGTGTGAAAAAGCAGAAGAGAATCCACGCCAACCCTGCTTAGGACAGGAGGAGGAAAAAACAACCAGGCTCCCCATTTTCTTGCCTTTGATTTGATGTTTATTGAGGGAAATCTTGTTTTCATTTTCATAGCCAACATTTATGACTTTGAACCGGGAACTCTCACTCGCCCTGTGTTCCCCTTGGGCAGCTTTGTCCCATTTCCCGAGCTGCTTCTTTTGCAATTGTGTGAGACCTGTCAGAGGGTTTCCGCCACATCAAAGGGCAGAGGCTGCCTCCCTCAGCTAAGGGCTGCAGAGAGAGCCCTCTTGCCCTCTTGCCTGGTGGTTGCTTCTCTTAGGGAAGAAGTAGCTCCTAGATCAGGCTTGGCTTTCTGCCTGATTCTGCATTACGAACTGCAGTCGCAGACAGCTGCCTGACTCCCTGTCTTGGAAGGGACCTGGGGGCTCGTAGACTTCCTCAGAAGGCTGGAGAGACACCTGTCCCTGCACTGGCTCTGCGTTACCTCCAATGACCTCCACGGCCCATCTCAGCCATGCACTGTGGCCTGACTAGCTTTTGAAGTGGGAGGAAGGGCTCTGTCTCCCAGAGACTTAGCCTGCCAGGATCCCCCTCCTCCCGGTCAGAAGGGAGTGCTTGGATGTCCTCTGCGGTGCTGTTAGGGTGCAGCAGCTGAAGTTCAGGACAGGAGGCACCGCAGCATGAACGACACCCATGGACAGCCCCAGAGACCAGACTGAAGCTGGGGTTGAGCTGAGCTTGTATTCCTCGCCGGATCATCTCAAGTGAGAGAAAAATAACAAGCTGGCTCTACTGCTCAGTGGCCCACGCTAAGCCTGGCACCGAATACATGTGATCCCATCTCGTTTGCTTTTTGCTTGGCAGGTATGTGTCAGAATCCCTGTCTGACAGTCAAAGAGCCGGCGGCTCAGGAAGGCTGGGACACCTCGGGGTCTGACAGCCGCTGGCAGCCAGACCTTGGTCTACTGGGTTTGGAAGCTCTCGCCATGTTGCTGTGTCCCTGGGCTGCACCGCACTGCAGAACACCTTTGTTCCCACTCCACTGTGGTAATCAAGAGTGGGCAACGAGCCTATCTGTGAAGCCATCTCTGCCACTCGCACATAATTGTCGTTGGCTGCCCTTTGCCCCAGAATTTCTTTGGTGGTGCCCAGCTAACATACGCTTCCCTTCATCTTGCTTGATGATCAGCCCGAAAAAGCAGCAGTCGCTTGCTGCATTGTTGTTGCTCTGTTCTGTCTTCTCTTTGTGTTTCCCTTGACATATAAAGAGGTGTGCATGTGCGTGTGCATGCCTGTGTGTGTGTTCACATAGGGTCCCCAAAAGCACCGTGAATGGATACTGTTGGGTGCTGGAGACGCCTACCCTGTGTTTTGCAGCCAAGTCTGCTCTGATAACCAAGGAGTTACGGTCCTGAAGGTTTTCCAGGTGAGTGTCAGGGATGTGTATTCTTGTCTCCAGAGCCAACAGCCAAAAGTCATCCCACATGGGCATGAAAGGCTGCCACCTGATTCTAGAGTAGGATCGTTCTTCTATTGAAAATGCTGAGCAGGTGACTTCTCAGCAACCACAGCTCTGGGAGGTTTAGTTTCAACATGAGAATACTTAGAAGAGGGGCTCTGAGAGACCGTCTCATTCCTTTGTAGGGTCTGAAACAAAAGGAACAGTCGGGGCAGTCATAGCCTGAGGAGGCTGGAATCTAGTCAACACCTGAGGTTGTGGAGAAGCAAGATGAACCTTAGGGGACACAGCTCATCTCAGTCCCAAGAGACTAGAAGAGCAACACGGGGTCGCCTGGAGTCCGAAGCAAACGAGAGAAGCCTGTATCCACCTATCTTGCGTATCTTCTTTTGTCCAAGGACATGTGGGCAACAGTTGAGTGATAACAGACCAGGAAGATGCCATGGCCCTGCCCTGGGCCTGGGAGGTGGGCTAGGGGAGAAGAGTTGGGTTATTATGACCAAAGCAAACAGAGGCTCTCAGGGAAACGGAGATATGTAGGTACTAAAGAGTAACACGTCCTAGGAATGCCGATCGGAAGGAAAGGCTGGTTCAATCCCGGAAGCCAGCCCTCCCTCTGTCTTGCTCAGAGGCCTTTGCTCTCAGGAGCCCCCATGGGCGAGGGTGAGGTCCATTCCCCCCAAGCTTCCTGCTTGTGGCTCTTTCCTATGAAGCCCTATCTTTGGACAAGTGTAATGGTATGAATTCAGGGCATAATTGAAATGCAAATAAACAGGCCCCCAGGGAACATTTATAGTTCAAGTAGACATCTGTGTCTGAACAATATTTCCTGCTTCACTGGCTGTCCAAAACAGAAAAACATAACTTTTGTTGAATGATTTATGGCTTCTATTGTCCTTTAACCAGTACATTACAGTCTCTGAATTACTGCGACAGCTATGTAGCTGGTGCCAAAGAAAGATACATCTGTTGGTTCAGTTATGGACTATAGATCCACTGCTACCACAGACAGAGCAGAGAAACATAAATTTAGGAACATTTCTGCCAGATGCAGCGAAGAACTATTTTAACATAGAAAGAGGTCTTACCCAAATAATCTGATCAATACTCTAATGAAAATGAACCAAGGGAATGAACACATCATGGAGATCAGTACAAACAGCTTTTGAATGTATGCAGTGATGTGCACCCTCATTTATGATCAAAGAAAAACAATGAGGTACCATTTTCGTCTTCCAGATTGGAGATACTGACAGGTTTGACATTACCGCGTGCTGTGGAGAATGCAGGAAAACAGACACGCGTACGTCTCCTGTAGGGATGTAACCTGGTGCAGCCGCTTGTGTTTGTCAATGTCAATCAAAACTGAGAATTCACCTACCCTGGTTCAGTGATCTTTAGCCATGTCACAAGCTACCCCCAAATTTAGTGGCTTACAGTTTTCTTGCTCATGGGTCAGAAATGGAGGCAGGGCCAGGTGGGATGGTTCTTCCTGGTCACCTGGTGTGAGGAGGGGTAGTTGATGCTGGGACTCACTTCCGGGATGCCTTGGTGACTAACACGTCTGATGCTCACCTCACTATCTTCTGTCTCGTGTAGCACTCGGGGCCTTTCTATATGGCTTGTATTTCTCACCACACAATGATCTAAGAGTAGTGGTGCAGAGTAGTTATAGAAGTAAAAAGTTGAGGCCAGGGATACAGTGAAATACTGTCTGGCAAGCACAAGGTCCTGAGTTTGGTTCCTGGTTCAAAAAGCAGTAAAAAGCCGGGGATTTAGCTCAGTGGCTTAGGCGCCTTCCTGGCAAGCATGAGGTCGTGAGTTCGATCCCCGGTACCAAAAAAAAAAAAAAAAAAAGCAGTAAAAAGTAGAAGCTGTCAGTCCAGCTATGCTCAAAACTGTACCAAGATTACTTTTGCTAGATTCTATCGAGGAACACAATGACTGCCACACCTGACTGCATATCCAAGGGAAATACATTCCATTTTATAAAAAAGAATGTGAGCTAGAAGATGTTTTTATAATCATCTTTGGAAAGCACAACCAACTATTTACAGTTTGACCCGCCAATTCAGTTTTCAGAAATTCTATAACTAGGCTTTTAAAATGTGAGCAAAGATGTATGACCAAGAGTATTTATTATTTTAAAAAAAAGATTTATTTTTGAGACAAGGTCTTGCTATGTAGTTCAGGCTGGTCTTGAACTCACTGTACAGCCCAAACTGGCCTTGAAATTGTGGTGATTCTCCTGCCTCAGCCTCCCAAGTGCTGGGCTTATAGGTGTACACCGTTACAACTGACTCCTGAAATGTTAATAGTGAGACTAGATTAACCTAAACATCTATCAGTAGAGACTTGGGTTAAATAATATAGTTTATTTATGGCCATATGATGGGTAGCATTGTGCCCATTTTTAAAATTGACAGCTGTACCTTTCCAGAGCACCTCTGGAAAGGTACCCGGGGAAGGAGACATTTCTATAACCCTTTTGCAGTGCACCCTCGGAAGCCATATTTGAAATTTACATTGGGCTGCTGAGGCTACACAGAGCGGAAGCCCTGTGCTGCTTATTTCCTGTGTTTCTACTTCTGCTCCAACTGAAGTCCAAATCCTACTCTCCTGGGAAACCTACACGGGCATCCACACTTTGCAGTTCTGCCCACTGGTCCTGTCCACATGATAATGTGGCTTTTTAAAATTTATATATTCATCATTTATTTATTATTTTGTCTTTTTGAGACAGGGTCTTGCTATGCAGTTGAGCCTGGCCTTGGGCTCACTTTGTAGCCCAGGCTGGTCTCGAACTTGCAACGATCCTCCTGCCTCAGCTTCCTGAGTGCTGGGATTACAGGTGTGCACCACCACACCTAGTGATAATGTGGCTTTAGGAATGAGAAATCATAGGTGTAAATTTTCCCTTTACTCTTTATTAACTCCTGAATCTTGACAAGATACTCATCTCTCTAAATCTCTGCTTTCTCACTTGTAAAATGGGGCCATGATGATAACTATTTCTTAGAAATAACAGTTTTTTTAAAAAAAGATCACTAGAGCCCTTGGTACAGTGCCCAGTACTAAAAAAGGGGCCTTTATGATTCTAACCACTGTTACGTCATGTCAACCAAATTCAACTAAGCAAGCGTAGGCAATTATTATGGTTTAGATTTAATGTAAAGACTTGATACATTCAGGGGTGAGGTCTGGCTGGAGTAGCTGGGTCACTGGAGGGGTGACCTGGAAGGGCATATTCTTGTCCCTGACTCCTGTCTTTTCACTTGGTCTCCCGGCTGCATGAAATGAGCTGCTTTCCTCTACCATGCCCTTTTTGTCTGGGAGTCATGGACTGAATTACCTGAACCATAAGCCAAATCTGACTTCTGGTTCTCTAAATTGTAGTTCTCATCAATGGGAAAGCTAATATAGCATCAAAGCAAGGGTCCACAAGGACCTTGGGGGGGGGGGTTGTGGCTGCTTTGATACAGCGACTTCCGTGCAGATTGAAAGTGCCAGACCACATGGAGTAGAGGCCTACCACCTCCCTACCCGGCAGCTGTGTGACACAGGATCCAGCTAGGACCAGCATGCTCTGGGGCTCTCCTCCTGGCAAAGTCCATCCACTTAGACTCTCCCAAGTGTCAGAAAGTACTGATATACCAAAGGGGTAATTTTTTTTCTTTTTTTGGTTTCAGATAGGTCTCATTATTTAGCCCAGGCTGGCCCTGAACATAGCAATCTTCCTGCCTCAGTCTCCTGAGTGTTGAAATTACAAGTGTGTGCTATCACATCCAGCTGTTTTTTCAATAGTAAAAAATATAAATATGTGCATGTTTCTGCCCTCTCCATGCTTCCAAAACCACCAAGGAAGATCCAGTTTGCAGCAACTCCTCCCCTTCTCCCTTCCAAGATTCTTCAGGTTAATGAAATGTAGCATCACTGTCCTGCAGCCGGGGCTGCCAGGAGCACATGTGTAGCTGAACAAATCAGGCTCACTGCTCAGTGCGGCCAGGGAGGACGCACACTCGGGGGCAACTAGAGAAGAAGGCATTAGGGGAGACTTGTGGGATTTGGGTTTCTGTTAGCAATTTTCAGCACAGTTAGGAGAAGTGGGACTTTTTATTGGCTGCAGAGGACTGGGTTAATAAATCTTATCTAGAAAGAACAGCGAGAAGAAGACTACAGCTGCACAAAGTAGAGAAGCTACAGTTACTCTGATTAGACAGGATGGGAAATGTGTGTTTGCGTTTCTGACTTGGACAGTGCCTGTCCGTTTGTGTCTGTCAGACCTGGCTCTGGGTGCTCTTGCTCTAGCCATGACCCGTTGTGGTTACAGAATGACCTTGCATGGATGTTGCATGAGATGGTGACGCAGAACAGGGAAACGCAAAGGTCTGGGGACACCAAAGTCTCACTGCCATTGCCAGACTCTCCCAAGTGTCCCAGCTTCCAGACCTTGGGAGGTGCTTTTCTTGGTCAGACAAGAAGAGTCCAGGACAGAGAGAGGGCAGACAGGGTCTCAGTTTTCTGGGGGCTGGGGTGGAGATTTGATGTACTATATTAAGAAAAGCAAGGGAAGGAGGGTAGAGGGGTTAATGAGAATTGCTATGGAGAGTATGTCTCCATCTTGGTTTTCAAGAATTGTAAGTCTCAAGTGTTTCTTAAATGGCTGTTTGCTTGCCGGACTGTGTCCCTGCCATTGTGACACTGTCCGGAGATTGCATGAAGGTTCTCTGCCTCTTTCTCGGGGTCCAGTCCCAGCTCCCCCTGGAGCAGCAGCCTGAGCCTGGCTGGAGCTCGAAGGAATAGGCCCAGGCCTGGGAGGGCATCGCACAGGAGCCAGGTTCAGCTACCTCGGGCAGACTCAGAACCACAGTTCCTCAGGCCTCCAGGCCCCAGGAGAAGGCCGCAGCTGAGGACAACACCGAGGGACACCTGAGTGCGCAGCCAAGGCCCCTGCCCTCCTCAGGGACGGAAGTTTGTTGGAGGAGTGCGTGTGCATGGGGTACTTTGGGAAGGCCGGGGTAGGGGGGAGTCTGAGAACCCCACAGGAGCCGATGAAGCTTGGGCGAAAGCCTTGAGCCCCAGATCCCAGGCCTGCGGGCAGCTGGGGCAAATGCGCGCGTCCTAAAGGCCCCTCCAGGGAGGAACGGAAGGGAAAAGAATGGGAGCCAGAAGCCCACGGCTCGAGACCAGGAGTTGGAAGCGCTTTGGAAACAGGGCTTGTGCAGGGAGACGTGCTGAGCTGGAGCCATGGAACCTCGCCGGCGGACCGGAGGGGATGGCGGGAAGTCCTGTGCGCCCGCCCGGAGGTGACAGAGATCGGCCTCTGCGCAGGGGGCGTGCGGTGCTCAGGGCCTCCCATGCCCGCTGGCCTGTGGCCAGAGGCCTGTGCCCGGCGGGGAACACATTGTCCGTTCCTGCCCGGCCGGAACACACCGCGAGCTGGCGCTAGGAAGGGGCAGCGGCTCCGGGCAGCGCCTCTCCGCGCTCCCGCCCCCTCGGCCGGACTTGGCGCCTCCCCTGCGGCAGCGGCGGCGGCGGGGCCCGGAGGAGGTGGGGTCGGAAGCCCGGTCCGGGCTCTGAGGTCAGCGCGCGCCCGGAGCGCGTCTCGGACCAGAGTTCAGGTGCGCGGGGAGCTGGGGGTGGGGTGGGGGCGGTGGCGGCAGCGGGCCCGTGGGCCGGGCTCGGTGTCCAGGCCGGCGCGGAGTCCACCTGGGCCCTGCGCGAGCCGCCGGACCCCGGGGCGAGGAGACGCGAGCGCCCCTTTGGCGCCTGCGGAGGGCACTGTGTTCCTCGGGTGCGGAGCAGCGGGAAGACCCAAGTCCCGCCTGCCCAGGACCGTGGGGGCCCCGGCCCACGCCCCGAGCGCTCGTCCTCCTCCGACGGGAAAGGCCGAGAAGCGCGCCGGTGCTTGGCCCTCTGCGCTCTCCGCGCCCCCGGGGCCCGTTGCGCGCCATGGTGTGACTCTGTCGCCCCCTGCGGTTGCCGGGCTCTGTATCCACGACTCCCAGAGCTGGAGGACCTGGTGCGAGCTGCGCGCTTGGCTCGGACAGCCTCTCCGGAGGTGCCGCCTGCACTGCGCGCTGGGCCCGTGAGCGGGCTTGGAAAGACTAGGACGAGACCTGGTGTCCGAGCTCCCAGGTGGACCTCGCGAAGGAGGTGACTATCCTGCTGGGAGCCTGGCTTCTTTCCTCCTGAAGTCATTTTCAAGGCTGAGTGTGAGGATCAACGTGCAGGCTGGGCGTGGTAGGCGTCGAGCCCAGTCAGACCCAACCTGGGGTCCAGGAGCTCAGTCCCGGCAGGGAGCGCCGCCCAGAACTGAGGGAAGACAGTCCACTAGGTCCTCACGGAAAGGTCAGGTGGAGGTGGCTTTTGAGAGAGAAAGGATTTTATTCCTGGTCCTTCCTGGGGCTGAGGCTGGCCGGTCTCCCGAACCACTCTGGTTACCTCCCTTGGATTTGCTTCCATCGCCTCTGCGAGATCTTATCCCCCGGCGCTGTCTCCACCTCTAACTATAAAATCCTGGGCCTGCTTCTGGCCTGGTCTGTCCTCTGTGGAGCTCCAGATCCAGATGCCAACCGCTGCCACACTTGCCACAGACGCAGGAGAAGCTCGGGGACCCCACACTGGCTGAGACGGGTCCTTGGCTGTTCTCTAACCTGGGCTTCCTCCTTCCAGACGGGCACCTCCATCCACCCGGGCCCCAGCTCTGAGCACTGACCTCACTCTGTCCTCCCTTATTCTTTTGTCCACCGTCCAGGCGATGAGTATACTATGGAACGCCCCCTCCCAAGCCCTAGACTAGTGGTTTGCTAGTGGGGACTCGGTTCTGCCCCTCCTGCTCTGGTAAGGCTTGGGCAAATGCCCGAGAACCTCTGGACTTTGGTTCTGCAGCTGGCACTGGCTCTGCAGCCTGGCCCACAGGGTGACACTGATACAGAGGCTGGACCCCCTAGGACAGGGCTCCCCCCAGCCACAGGTGCTGGCTGGACCACAGGGGCTCCCCTGTAGCCAGACAAGTGTGAAAACTCCTCGCTGTTGAGCCGAGGCCCCCAGACACACACCGGAGCAGCTGATTCTGCACAGGGAACAGTGTGACCATCCTGCACGGACATCCAGGGTGACAGCACCCTTGGGACAGGTTAGTGCTGATCAGAAAATCGATCTGTGTGCACATTCTGGTGGCCCATTCAGGCTGATTTTATTTGGCGAATCCAGACTTTTTAGTTAACACAGTAACTTACAAAAAAGATAGACGTTCAAGGTCTCTTTGGAGCGTGTCTGTATCTGATCACGCCCACTCGCTGAGAGGCCAGCGTGGACAGGCACAAAGGGGCAGGAGCCAGGCAATGATCGGAGTTTAGGACTAGGGAGAGAGAGCTATTGTCTGAGAGCCAGCTGGACTTCTTGGAGGAGGTGACTGTCCTAGGAGCTTCCACTTAGCTTTTCTTGTGAAGTTCAGAAAATGGAAACGTTGCAGAAGGGCCCCCCCCCCGCCCCGCCAAGGTTGCATGTGAGGTCTACCCTGCAGGGCTGGGCTTACTGGGTATGAGGTGCTTCCCCAGATGAAAGATGTCTGCTTCAGGTCTGAGGTCCTGGGAATGTTGCGGGTACTGCCTATTAACAAATGCTACATCTTCCTACAAGGAACACTGCCCGACCAAGAATCTGTAGCAGGCTGGGCCTCCAAGAGATGGAGGGAGGGTGACTCTCAATTCTAACTAGCATCTAACTAGAGCCAGTGTTTTGGTCCCTGTCACAGCTTCAGGCCACCTACTCTGCACTCCCCACCGAGTTCAGGAAAGTCAAGTGCCCCCCATAGTCACTGGGAGCCCCAGCTGCCCAGGCCTCAGAGGTGCCCTAACCCTGACCCAGGCCTGCCTGCTCAGCGCGTCCCCACGGCTCCCTCCTGCACTGGGGAGGTATCGGTTTCCAGCCAGTGCTGCTCTGCCTGCCTGGCCCACTTGCTAATAATGTATAAGCAACCTGGTCCGTGTCCGTGGTGGCAAGTTCCTCTCCCGTTTTGCCTCCTTCCTTAGAAAAGACCCACATACCGAGTCCACCCCAAACCTACTCCCTGCAAGTCTGTTCTTTCCCTTGCCATTCAACAAATATTTATTTAACATTGATTGACTGCCAGGCACTGTGCCGGGCACCAAGTAACAAATAAGGGCAGAGCTCGCCCTCAGGAAGCCTGGGGAGGGAATGGGAAGAGGGAAGAATAGACCAGCAAATAGCGGCAGTGCAGGGTGTTGCGTGATGTGATGGCAAAAGTACTGTGTGGAGCCCAAGGGGTCAGGAGATCGCCCCGCTGAGTCCTATAGGTGGAGCAAAGGAATCAGGGCATGGAAGGGCTGAGGTCACCGGATCATCCCAGATACGAGGCAGTTTCGGAAGTAGGGAATGCATTATTCGGTACCCTGCCTATAGTTTGTGGGGAGGTAGGAGTTCGGGCTTTGCTGGAGCATGCAGCTGTTGGGGAAGGGATGTGGTGACTAGCTTTCTGCAAGGCTGGCCCCTAGGAAATCGGTTTTGGCTGTGGTGATGCTGGTGGCATGCCCAGCTCCCAGCCAGAGCTTGGCCACTTGCCAGTTGTGGGCCCCTGGGGCAAACCATTTCCCGCTTAGAACCTCAGGGTCTTCATCTATGGAAGGCAGATAGTTGTGTGGGGATCTACATGAATATTTATTGTTTGTTTGTTTAATCCTGGGAATCAAACTTACCTGGGAATCAAACTTGCCCTTTCCTGGCAGGTGCTTGTGCTGCTGAGGTACATGCCCAGCCCCCAGATCAATATTTATATGAAGCCCTAAGACATAACAGAAGGAGGGAGGGAGGTTATGAAGCTGCCCCTGGCCCCTGCTCTGGTCCCCACCCCTTCTCAGCGCCTCTGTGATCTGAGAACATTCTGGATCATTGTTCATCAGGGAAGAATCCCATGGAGGAGCTAAGAGTGGCCAGGAAGCAGCTCAGGCAGGTGGGGCTGGAGTGTGGGCTGACCTTGGCCCCCACCTCGCCCTCATGGAGGCACCAAAGGACAGCTAAGGGGACCCCTGCAGAGAGTGTGGGCTAGCTGCAGACCCCTTGCTCCAAGAGCTGAGGCCCTCAGCCTCGACCTGTGCCCTGGGACTGGTCCTACTGCCCTTGCCATCTTTGACGCCGAGGTTACTCTGTCAACACAGGGCAAGGGACAGGATCTGCGTGACCAGGTGGGGACAGCTAAGTGCCTGACTCCGGGCAGTGGGCTGGTCCTGGCCTGCAGACTGAGCTAACGGCCTTGTGTTTACCCCAGGACCTGCGGAACCGACCACCTCCATCCTCACCGCAATGGAGGCCCCGGGCCCTGGGGGCCAGCGCGCCTCTCCGACCGCCTCCCCGGGAAGCCTGCACTTGCGCCGGCGGTCCACGGGCGCCGACTCAGCCTACAGCTCATTCTCCGCGGCCTCCGGGGGCCCGGAGTGGCGCACCCCGTCGCCCGGCACCGACGCCCTGTCGCACCTGGACTGGGACTGGGTGCATGCGGTCTGGGGCAGTCCGGGCCCCGCTCCACCCGACGCCGCCCTCGGCTCGGCCCAGCGGCCCCGGCCAGCAGTCGCGGCGCACAGTGCGCCGCGGCCCCCCGCGCTCCGGGGGACCCCAGGGCAGCTCAGCAGACAGGCCACCCCGCTGCTCTACGCGCTGGCCGCCGAGGCCGAGGCCGAGGCCGAGGCCGGGGCGCGGGCCGCCGAGCCCCCCAGCCCGCCAGCCTCGCGGGCCGCCTACCGCCAGCGGCTGCAGGGGGCGCAGCGCAGGGTCCTCCGGGAGACGTCCTTCCAGCGCAGGGAGCTCCGCATGAGCCTGCCCACCCGCCTGCGGCC
>PVJX010043138.1:0-13825 GCA_004027295.1 Dolichotis patagonum | reverse complement strand
GCAGTCTTCACGTCCCCAGAGGGAGACCCGATAGCCTGGGCCTTGGGCTTTTCAACCTGCACTGCCCACTGTCGCCTGCTGCCACGTCCCCTGACCCTGCCACGGTACCCAGACCACCACACACTGCACACTTTGCAGAGGGACACTGGTGTGCACGTCACTCTGCCCCTCTCAGCACGATGTTGGGGACAACTGTCCTGATCAGCGGAGCCCCCCTCACACCCCACCCCTGGGCAGACAGTGCTGCAGGAAGCAATGCTTCCTCCGCCCCACAGGCTCTGCCCTGCATGGGGTCACCCGCTCTGGGTGCGTCTACGGCAGGGCACTTGGCATGGGTGGCTCTCTGCTGGGGCTCAGAGCCCCCAGTCCACGTGGCCACCTGGTTGAGGTCCGAGACAGGTGGGGTGAGACTCCCTGGACTCCTCTGCCCCGCTGCCAGGCCTTGAGCTCAGCTCCCAGTGCTGCAAAATAAGCCAATAAGCAAATGTTTTACAATGTGATGCTGATAAGAGGGGAAGAGTGACGTGTGACCTAACCCCTGGGCTTTGACTTCCCCATTGCGAGGAAGTTCAGAGCTCTTTGTGTCCCTGGCCAGTGTCTCTCCCCCGTTCATGTCCCAGCCCTGGGGTTCCTGGCTGATTTCACGGTGCTTTTCCTAAGGATTTCCTCACGCAACTCGAATGCCACCGTTTTGCGGGTTTGGCCGGCAGAATCTCAAGCAGGTCTGGGGCTGCTCTTCCCAGCCAATTCTTTCTCCCAATTGCAGTTTGCTTTTATTTTTGATATAAATCAGAGATCAATTTTACTGGTTTTCCGCCCTGGTCGCCGTGGTGCCCCGCTCGGCCCCGCGCCCCTGGTTTCCCGGGTTCCGCACTGCGTGTCTGGCTCTGCAGCCTCCCTTCTGCCCCAGAGGTGGGCTCTGCATGTCTCCAGGCAGGACCTCGCCGTCCTCCTCTGGTGTCTGTGCAGGAACACCAGGAAGGACAGAATTCTGCCACCAGAGTTCCAGTCTCTACAAGGATTTGCTTCAGCCATCTGCAGGTTTTCTTGGGGGTTTAGATACCCACGGCCTTGAGCTGACCAGACACGAGACGGGGTAGCACGGCTCTGTCCTCCTGGTCTCCAATCTCCTCCTCCTTTCTCCTCCGTCACTGCTCTGGCCACGACCAGAGCGAAAGGGTGCCCAGGGCCCTTCCTTTGCCGGGTTGGTTTTGCCCAAGGACGAACACTGGCTCATCGGCTCGGCCAGTGTTGATGCGTTTTGCATCTCATCAGTCCGTTCCCCATGCTCCTAGTGGAGTCTGTCCTGTCACCCAAGTTTCAGGGCCGCTTTCACCGTGGGCCCCCTGGACCCCCACAGGAAATAGCTGCCTGGCGGGGACCCTAAGCAGCCTGAGTGGTGACTTCGGCGGAGGAGCCAGGACTGGGTCCTCTTCCCATCCTTGCCTCACCCCCTCGGACCTGAGTGGCAGAGCTGCAGGACAGAAAGGGCTGCCCGGGCCACAGGAGCTGGCACGCAGGCAGGAGCCGCAGAGGACACGGCCAACCTCGGTCACCCCGGAAGTGAAGGTCGTGCCTGTGGGGGGAACGCGGCAGTGACTTGCACAGGAATAGGATGGGAACTGCACGTTCAGGTTTTAAGGAACCACAAAGCCAGCCCTGCAGAGACAGCCTGGCCAGAGTTCTCCCCAGCACTGAGCTTTCTCCCGCTCAATGCGGCTGTGCCGTTGGCGCACGGACGCCCCCGTGTGGTGCAGGTCTGCATTTCCGTCCTGGGTATTTGCATCTGCAGGCTTTTCAGTGAAGTTTTGTTCTTGTCTTGTGCCTATTTTCTAGGTCAATTCACTTCTTTCTTAGGTCGGACCTTCAGAGTTCTGTTTCTTACTCCTTCAGAAATGCGGTGTGAACGTATTTCCTCCACTTAACCTGTGGTCTGCTGCTATCTTCTCATCTGACTCACGTGGAGTTTTGCAGAGGAAAATTTTAAGTTTTGCTAAGTTTCAGTTCTTCCCCTGTGGATAATGTTTTTGGTTGCCAAGTCTATGAACTATTTGTATAGATACAGAACCTGAGGATGTTCTTTTATTTTTTTGGAGTTATAATTGACATTTCATTTTAAGTCCAGGACCAATTTTGAGTTAGTTTGAGTTAGTTGTAAGGTGTGAATTTTAGGTGAAGGTTCTTCTTTTGCCAACAGATTTCCACTTGCTCTTTACTGTAAGTCTTCCAACCCGTCAACGTGGGTGTCCTTTCATTTATTTAGGTCATCTTTGAATAATTTTATCAGCATTGGAAACTTCTCAGCATACAGATAGATATCTTGTGTAGATTTTGCTTTTCGGAAGGACTGTGAATGTATTGTGTTTTTTGTTTGTTTTGTTTTTTTCAGTAGGAGGCATCAAACTCACTGCATTGTAATTTTTAATTTCAGTTTTCTCAGTTTCTCTGTTTCTATATAGATTTGAAAATAACTTTACTATTTTGATCTTACATCTTAGACATTGTTGAATCCATCAACTCTAAGAATTTATTTGTAGATTTCTTAGGATTTTCTGTTTAGCAGCAGGTGTTATGGATTAAAAACTGGTGGCCAGCTTAACACCTGCTGAGTTAAATCAGCGTGGTGCTGAGTATGGACGGCCCCCCGAGGAGAGCTGCCAGCATGTAGAGATGTGGAGAAGATGAGCGAGGCATTGCGGGTTTCTCTAAGTGTTGCTGTTTGAGCCGTTGGTTCTCCTGGAGGAGCTCGTCATGACTGGCTTCCCCAGGGTGAGCGTGACCATTGTCATCAGAGGAGCTCGGGACCTTGTTGGTGACAGTGGCTGTGGTTCACTTTGGGGGGCTCTGGTCCTCACATCGAGCATCGCTTCCTGGCTCCGGAGGGGAAGACGTGTGCTGTTTAATCTCCAGAGGAAGCTTGTCACACTGGCTTCCTGGCAGGTACTCCACTGTTCTCACTGTTGGAGGAGCTCGGGGCCTCCGTGTCGCTGAGGATGGCCGTGGTGCTTTTCAGGGCAGCCCTGGTCCTTGTTTTGAGTGTGACTTCTCGGCTCCAGTGTAGAACCCTCAACCTCCCGGCACAGCTCCTTCGCCCCGCTGGCATAGACTTTCTAGCTTCCACCGCTGACCTTTGGGCTTTTCCAGCAGATCTGTAAGATAGGCTGGCATGAGTCCTTCTCGTGGGCTCTAGATCTCTAGTTGGACTCATGGGAGGCACTGTCCTGAGCTCTAGGTCTTCAGCTGGACTCATGCAGGACATTGCTGTGGGATTCAGGCCCTTGGCTGAATATTCTGGGTCTTTAGTGCTGTGGACAGATTTCCTGCACTCTCTTGTGTTTAACTCTAGGTGACCATCATAAAATAACATAAATTCTGTGACTTGATTGTAATTGTTCTCCTTACAACCCCTGACTCCAACAGCGGGCATGTCATCTTCAAATAGGAATGATTTTATTTCTTCCTGTCCAAGTCCCGTGTTTTCTCCTTGTGTTATTGCAGTGGCTGCAATGTCCTCAGTGCCCCGCTCGGTCTTGAGGGAACCACTGTCAAACACGAGTCCAGCCCTAGGGTCTGGGCACACTCTTTTTGTCAAGCGCTGTTCCCTCTGCCTGTCTGCTCCTAACTTGGCGAGAGTCTCGATCTTGAACAAGGATGACATCTGTTCAAATTTCCCTACATCAGTTAGTGTAGTCCTATGAATGTTATGTGCTTTCTCACTGTAATATGGTAAGTGACATTGATTTTGTACACACAGAGTAGTTCCCTCTTGGAATTATGTGCAGTTATTTTCATACAGGTTTAAACCCATGTTTGTACATGTTTACTGATGGTCTGGGCAATGTTCTTGCATCTAAGTTCACAAGAGATCCTGGTTCCCGGTTTCCCTTTTCACAGCGATGTCATCTGCTTTGGGAAGAGGTTAAGACTGGGCTCAGATGAGGTACTGGGGAGCGTTCCTTCCACTGCTGCACCCCGAAAGGCCGGGTGTGGAAGTGCTGCTAGCTGTTTAAAGGCTGGAATTATCCAGTGAAATTGTCTGAGCCCAGAAACTTCCTTTCTGGAGATTTTCATTTAAAAAACCTCCGTTTCCTTAGTGGTTGGAGTACCGTGGACGCTTACGTCTTGGCCGAGCCTCAGCGGTCTCCCGTCGGGGCTGGCCCTCCGGGGCGCTGAGGGTGGGGAGAGGAGCTGTCGGTGGGCTCCGGAATCCTATTTCTAAGGACTGCAGGATCGGAAGTGATATTTCCTGCTGCGTTTATGATATCGGTGGGTTTTTCTCACTCTTTATTTTTCCTGATCCTGATACTGATACAGGTTTACAGATTTTCTTGCGTTTCTGAAGGTACCAGCTGTTTGCCTCATTAATTCTGTTTTTCTTCTCTTCGGGTTCGTTGGTTTCGCCTTTGCCTTCCTAACTCCCTCCTGTGCTGGGTTTGTGTGGGTCGCCCTTGTTCTAGGCCCGTGAAGTGGAAACTCAGGCTTTTTGCTTCAAAGCCCGCACCACGTCTTGTGTAAGCAACTAGATAAACCTGACAAATTTCAGTCTCAGCCCTGATTTGGCTGCACCCCACAAATTTCAACACACTGGGGTTTTGTCTTTAATTCAGGTCTGTTTCTTAATATTTTTGTTTCTTTAAGGTTCCCTCTCTGGCGTATGGATTATCCAGAGGGTGTTGTGTGCCTACCGGTGCCGAAGGGCGCTTTCATTGACTTCTAGCCGGGCCCGGGCTCCTCCGGCACCAGGCAGCGCCACCCTGGTGCTGTCCCTGCTCTCAAGCGTGTGGGGGCTGCGGGCTGGGGCTGCGAGTCCTGGAGCTCAGGGAGGGCCCTGCGCGCCCCGAAGGTGCCGTGTCGGGTTGCGTGTGTCCCTCGGGCCCGTTTCTCCACTGCGGGCTCCCCAGCGCCCACGTGGCTGGCCCCCATGGGAAGCCCGCGTGCGGGTCCTGCCTGTGCTCTGAGTCACCTCCTTCCACCTGCCCACAGCAGGTTCCCTCGCACCCACACCGAGGCGTCGCTCCGTGGCCGTGCCCACGTTTGGAGCCGTCAGGTCTTCCTGGCAGATCCCTCAGCCACGGCGCAAAGTCGCCACTGCCGGTCACGTGCTTGGGCTCCAAGTTTATATTTTATCAGCTGTTGCTGTAACTGCTGCTCATTTTAGCCACATCTGCACGATGCAGCGACCGCCCGTCCTCCGACTTGGAGTCTACCTGTGCCTGTGCACTGGGAATGGGGTGGTTTCCCTGAGCAGCACATAGATTGGGTGTGAGTGTGCGTGAGTGTGTGTGCATGCGTGTGTTTATCCACTCTGCCGGCCCTTTGGGGTGTACAAGGCTCGTGTGTTTACTGCACTATGTCTTGGGTAATTATCAGCACTTGCGCCTGCTCTTGCCTTATGTATCTGCTAGTTTCCTGCTCTTCATTTCTCCATCTCTTGCCGTCCTCTGAGTAAACCAGCCCAGCACAGGGCTTTCTTCACTTACTGACGCGCCTTCTCATGCAGTTTTGTGCTGTTTGGTGCAGTGGTTCTCGGTCTTTCAGTGCACACTGGTGACTCTCGGCGGCGAGCCACAGCCGGGGACCGGTGCGCGGCACTGTGCTTTCGTCTCTGCCCCTTGTCGCACTGTGATGTCACCCTTTGATTGCCAGCGTGCCCTGTGAAGGTTAGGAGGACCAGACCCCACTGCCCGGCCCTGCGCTGACACCCTGGATTCCCCAGCGTCCTCCCTCTCTGCCTGGACTTAAGGGAGGGTCCCGGAGAAGCATCTTTCTGCGTTCCTCATCTGAGCGTGTTTTCACTTCCCCTCATCCCCGAGGGGTCTCGTGGCCGGACTTAGAGCTGGTGGTTTGACAGTCCCTCCGGCAGCTGAGAACGCCGGCCGCCCCAGGTCTCCACGGCTTCGGATGAGGACTCGGCTCGGGTTGGCAGCTCTTCCCGGCCGGAGCCTGGCCTCCTCCTGTGGCTTCAGGGTCGTTTTCTTTATGAAGCAGAGTTGTAACTCCGATGTGTCTCAGCGTGCGCTGCTCCTGGGTCATGTCTGTGGCTGCCTGGCTTCCTCCCAGGGGCTTTGCCGGTTTGGGAAGCTCTGAAGCAGTCACTGTTTCCTCAGGAGCCTTTCGGCCCCGCCCTGCCCGCGCCTGGGCTCTGACGACGCGGACCCGGGTCTCTTGCCTTTGCCCCGGCCCCAGAGCTCCGTCCGCCTCTGTTTCCCGAGCCACCTCCCGTGCGCTCATGTGGGGAGCTCTGTGCCCTGGCCTCGCGGTGGGGGGCTCCGTCCCATGACTGAAGCCACCTAGGATTTGTCCAGGTTTTGTGCTTTGCTTCTGTTTTCCTTTGTTTTTTAACGACTTCGGTTTCTTCTGGGAGGTTTCCGTTCTCACCTGTTTCAGGAGCATCGGCGTGGGCTGGAGGTGTGGCTCGGCACAGAGGTAACACATGTGAGACTTGGGTCCCAAGGAACCTAAAGCAGAAGGGAGCATTGGTGACCGCTGCTGGGCCATTTTCATGCATGCTTTAAAACCCTTGCTGGGTCGCCCTGGCTCCTGGCTCCCTGGCATGGTTTCAGCCGCTGACTTCTGTCCTTGAGGGTGGGACCCTCGCGTCCTCCATGCCACCTGTGTGCCCCCCCATGGTGTCCAGGCCCCTGGCCCATGGCGCTGGCCGACTGCGTCCACCTCCAGCTCTCAGCATGGCACTGGCGCCGAGGCTCGGAGTGCGGAGCCGGAGCTAGGCCAGTGGCCCGTAGCTCCCGGAGCGGTGCTCAGTCCTCGGCTCGCTCTGGCAGGGTGCCTGGCTCACACGGTCCCATCTGCCCTGGCCCAAGAGGGGGAGCAAGGAGCTCGGGGATAGCGTCTCCCAGTGGGGCGGGGGCACCGCCAGCCCCTCCTGCTGCCCCGGGTCTCCGGGCCGCCACCTCGTGTTGCATTTTCAGAGGAAAAAGTGTAGACAACACAGAAGGGGAGGGCAGCGAGCCCTCCGACCACCTGTTCCTCGTGGGAACTGCAGCCTGCCCCTCACTGGTGGGGACACACATGCCCGGTGTTGTTCTGGGCATTTCCGCTCTGTGCCAGCCCTGCCACCTACATGCTGAGTGAGCCAGTAGGAGTCGGCGGGCCTCAGTTTCCCGACACCAGACCCCTCTTGCTATGTGGTCCCCAGTCCAGGAGTCTGGGCCAGGGCCCCCGACTCTCCTCCCGCCCTGCTCGTGTGCCCTGGGGCGGGAAGCCGTGTGTCCTGCTCTTTGACTGAGATGTTCCACACAGCTCACTGTTTAAAGTATGCAGCTCATGGCGTCAGCACATGCGCCCCGGAACACTCGTCACCCCAGTCAGGAAACCCGCTCTGGACTGGGGCAGCGGCACTGGCTCAGCACAACCTGGGCACCAGGGATGGTGCTGGCCGTGTCCACAGGGGGGCTGAGGAGGGAGGGAGGGGCAGCAGCTTCCCATCCAACGCTGCAGAACCATGCCTTGCACAAAGAATGCAGGAAAAAGCAGAGCACCCAGTGAGGGGAGCAGCTATGGGGAAGGGGGTGCCTTGGGCTGGAGAAGGAGGAGGAGGAGGAGGAAGGAGAAGAAAGAGGAGGAGGAGAGAAAGTGGAGGAGGATGAGGAGGAGAAGAAAGAGGAGGAAGAGGAGGAAGATGAGGAGGAGGAAGACAAGAAAGAGGAGGAAGAGGAGGAGGAAGAAGAGGAGGATGAGGAAGAGGAGGAAGAGGAGGAGGAAAAGGAGGAGGAAGAAAAGGAAGAGGAAGAAGAGGAGGAGGAGGGGGGCAGCCCCCTCCCTGCAGCTCTGTGCCCAGTCCTGCCAGGTGAGCCAGGGCAGCTGCACAGGTGAGAAGTGCCCGTCAGAGCAGAGCGCCCCTTCCTGGGTGCTGGTGAGAGTGGGGGCTCCTAGAGCTGCAGCCTGGGGCCCCCTGCCCCTAGCCCAAGTCCTTGGGGTCCCGGGGAGAGGCAGGTGAGCAGTCTCTGGGTGCCAGTCCCCTGAGCGAGCACGGATGTTGAGCCCGAGGCCCCACGCAGCCCTGGACCGCATGGCGCTAGACGCAGGCCCGAGGGCCGCGCTCCAGGCTGGCCCGGCCTCCGCAGCGGCTCCAGCGTCCAAACAGTAAATGGGGCTAAACGGTTAGAAGCAAACGCTTGTGAGCAGCGTGAGGAAGCCGTTCATCATTCCTAACCCTTCCCCCGAGGCACACACACGTTACACAGCATTTATCTTTACTCTTCCGCGCTGTAGCAGCCAATCAAAAAGTCAGCCAATCTTCCTGACTACAAAACCATCTACTAAAACACTTTCATACAATGCAAATTTTGGAGATTTATCATCTCCCGTACCCATAACTTAAAATGCATTAGGCTGGTGTTATCAATTTTAATAACAGGCTTCCCAGCTAAAATTTGGATCAACATCACTAGGTCTTTCAAAATTTCATTACTAGACTTCTGAAAACACTGTATCCCGTGAAGAAAGCATATTTCTCCTGTCGAAACCAGGAAGGACCGCACTGACGGCTGTGGTGAGCTTCTCTCCTTCCTTTAGCTTCCCAGTCGAGTGTGCTCCGGGGGTTCAGTCACCCCCAAGTCCCTCCTGGCTGCACCCCGGGCTCCGGGGCCCTTTCCAGACCTCTGTAGTCTCAATTATCTACTAACATCTTTGATTTGTTCTCTTCTAATTCCCAGGGAGAGAAGCAGCGGCCTCAAAGATGCCCGCAGCAGCAGCCTTCATCTCCCGGAAACTCTAACGAACGTCCCGTGTCCCCTCGGCCACCTCCTGGCTGCCCTCCTGTGAGAGGCCCTCCGTGTCAGCTCCCCCGGAGATCCAGGCTCAGGAATGGGCACGAGGAGGAGGCCCCCTGCCCACACGGCGGGGGCACAAACACCAACTGCGAGGCTGGAGGAGGGGACACGGCCTCGGATTCAGATGGCCCCGCAGGGAGGCTTGGGCTGCGGCTCCCCAGGTAGAAGAAGAGGAGCCCCAGCCTGAACCCCACAGATGCCAAGGCTCCGGCCAGCCCCACGTCCCGAAGGCCACACCTCTGCCTTGCTGGGCAGGTGACAGCAGCCACCCAGGTGAGGCTGCACCGGACTGGCCCTGGCCTGGGCCTCCCCGTGGGTTCTTCTGCGGCCCCCGTGGCAGCCACCTTCAGCATCGTCTTTAGGGGGAAGGGTCACCCAGGGCTGGGGCTCACCAACCTGCCTCACGTGTAGCTTCGGCTGAGAGACAGAGACAGACACAGAGACACAGAGAGAGGCGGTGAGACCCTCTGGCACAGTTCTGCTGCGCATGGCCTCCCTCTGTCCCCCAGGTGTCCCCTCTGCTCACGCGCTGCCTCTGCTTGCTGTCCAGGGTCATCTGGGAAAATTCCAGCTCTCGCATGAATCGTGTGAGTTCCGCTCACCTCCCACCGTGTGTGCTGACCAGCATTCCACACAGCTGGGAGAGGGGGCTGCAGCGACTTATCAGGGAGCAGGGCCTGCTGTCCAGCGCTGTCTCCTCCTTCTCTGCCTCCAGTCTTACCTCTGCTCCTGTGCCTGCGGCCAGAG
Source organism: Dolichotis patagonum (assembly GCA_004027295.1). NCBI lineage: Eukaryota > Metazoa > Chordata > Mammalia > Rodentia > Caviidae > Dolichotis > Dolichotis patagonum. Next base: position 4,286 of record PVJX010043138.1, on the reverse strand, counting down.
AGGAAGAGGACACCAGCAGGCCCCTCAGTGACCACGGTGCTGAGAGCTCTGCCCAGCTCCGTGCCGGCAGCTGGCTCTGGGTGGAGGGGGAGCCTGGCCTTCGGGGCCACCAGCACCCTCCCTGCCCACCTCTCACGGGTCCCCTGTGTCCCGCCTACCCTGGGGCTGCTGGGAGTCTGTGCAGAGCTGAACTCAACTCCAGGGAATGCTGGGTGCTCCCCGAGCAGGGCAGTGCTGCCAGGGAAGGGGCAAATATGTGGTCCTGTGTGGCCCAAGACCTGTGTGGGGCAGATGCCAGACCCCTGTTCCCACCTGGAGCAAACGCTCCGTCCCCAGGCCAGGTGCAGGGGAGACCTACGATTTCCTCCCCTGCTCTCGGCGCTGGTGCCCCAACCTCCCTCCAACCTCTTGCAGGAAAACCAGGGCATCCAGGTCCAGGCTGGGCGCATGGAGCCCCATTGACCGCCCTGCTGAGCCAGGGCCCTGGAGGCCCTGCAGGTTCGCCAGAAGCCCAGGCCTGCTCTGGAGCTGGGCAGGCAGGAGTGGCCAGCAGGACCCCGGGGCAGCGCGCACGGCTGAGGCTGGGGCAGGCAGGTCCCGGTGTGCGGCAAGGCTCAGGGCAGAGACCCTGTGTGTCAGGGCCTGGACTGAGACCCAGCCCGGCCGGCCCAGCATCTCACCACCTGCCTCCAGGCCTCTTCTGTGCCCTCTGCTGGGGCTGCCCTGAGAGATGGGAAGGAAGCCCAGGGCAGCTCCTGGCACACGTGCCCAGCCATGGCTCACAGTGGGTGGTGATGGTTGACCTCCGCGCTCCTGGAGGCCTGAGTCCGGCCCTCCCCAGGAAGGGCAGGGCTGGTCATGAAGCCAAGTCATGAGCATCGGTCAGTCCAAACGGGACCGAGCTCCGTACCCCATTCAGGTCTACGGGGCCAGCAGAGCCTGAGGGGACCCGTGCCCTGAACCCCAAGCATCCTGCCTGGCTGTTGGGTGATCACTCTGCGAGCTGACCCCGCAGAAGGGCTGATGCCCACACTGCCCTGTGGGAGGGGAGTGCCTATGTCCCCGGCTGGCCAGACTTCAGCGCTGCCTGGGAAGCGGGAGATGGATTTGTTACCTTGGAGCCAGGCGGCCCATTTCTCTCCACTCGACGGCAGCCTGTCCCAGTTTCCAGGCTCCGGGGACAGCATGGCCATTAAAAAGGGGGACGGAGCCGGGGAAGCGGAGCTGTTCAGAGCGGCCGGGCGGGCGGCCGTTCCCCGGCGGGAGGCTCCCTCCGGCGGCCCTGCTGCCCCTCTTCCCGGAGCCCGAGTCTGCTTCCAAGTCGGGCTGATGGCCTCACGCTCTGATTGCTGATGGCTTCTATTTAAAACAGCACTGGAGGAAGGAAGAGGAGACTGGAGCATGGAGCGGGGCCCAGGAGGGACCCGAGCGGGAGTGGAGAGTGGAGTTCCTTGGAGCGGGGCTCCTGTGGCCAGGCCTCTCTGACCTTGGGTGGAGCATGGCAGGCGCAGTGCCCCGTGGCCAGGGCAGCAGACGCGGAACAGCAGGGCACAGTTTAGGACAGTCTGGGGAAAGTCGTGTGTTCTGGAGGAGGAAAGGGGCCTGGATATGCCCCCAGAGCTGCCCCAAAATGTTACCACGCATGCAGCCTCAGGTTGGCAGGAGTGGGCCCCATGGGGGCCGGGGGTGGGAGGCCAGGGCAGCTCCCCAGAGGCCTCAAGGAGGGACCCAGGCTGACCTTGCACTCCCTGGAGGACCCAGCACACAGAGGGACTGGCCAGCCCCCAAATCCTCGTGGCAGTTTGTGGCAGTGGGACACCCACAGGAAGCTGGAGTCTTGTCAGGCAGGAAAGCTCCACTCCGCCCAGTGGGGTCCCCAGGAGAGGACCCTGCTGCCCCTGTGGTTGGGTTCCAGGGACTTGCTGGACGGCACCTGGTGCAGCGCTGGGCACGGGTGTCCTCCTGTAAGGGACAGAGCCCCTCACATCACCCTTCTTCACCTAGGAGGAGAGCCGGGAGGGGCACCGGGCGATGGGCCCAGGCTGGGCAGTGAGGAGTCTCTCCATGGATTCCTCCCTGCATGGCATCTGCCATTCTCCATGGAGTCACAGACGCTGACACAGCTCTCTGTGCTGGTGGCCCTGGGCTGTCTCGTGTCTGAGAGAGGGGCAGGGGCAGCAGGCTGTGGGAACCCAGTATGGACCAGGACGATGGTGCCACCCAGAGGAAGGGCCGGGCCTGGGTCCCATGGGGAGTCCACCCTCATGTGCTGGGCCTGTCTGGGGGCCACAGCTCTGCCCTGGGCTGGGACTCAAGTCCTTCGAGGTCACAAGCACACACAGGCATTCTGTTTCCAGAGCCTAATGGCCTGGCCAGCAGCCCAATCTCTGCCCACTGGACCAGGCAGGGGTTTCTGGGCAGAAGGCCATCTCCTCCAGGCCGGCTGCCCTTCCTGAGGCCTGGGCACCCTGGTTGAGTGCTGGACCATGCTTGCCTTGCCAGGCTATGCATGGCATCTTGGGAACAGAGAGGCCATGTTCTCCTGCCACCTGGCTGAGGCCGAGCCCTGGGGCTGCAGGCGCACACCCCTTTGTCCCTTGGGAGACCGCCATCGTCCTCTAGCACTTGCTGGATGACCCGGAAGTGAATGAGTGACCTTAGGAGATGCACCCGGTGTCCAGGGAGGCAGCTGCCCTAAGCAGGGACCTGGGCCCATCCCAACAGTTTTGGCGACTGGGGCTACCTCCCTCACCCTCCTGACAAGTAAGACGTCTGCCCTGCACCCCAACACTGCTTCCCGACATGATTTATGGCCTTTATTACCAAGCCCTCCTAGAGGTATGGATTTTTTACAATACAATTTACATTTCGGGGAAATTGATCACTATTCTGCCCTCCCCCAGGATGGGGTGAGAATGAGACTGAGCTGGGCCCCCTCCCCAGGGCCAGCAGGGGCAGTGGAACAGAAACGCTGGCCAGCTACTCAGCCAGGACTCCGTGGGCGGCCCCAAGGCCGTGCTTGGATGGCCAGCGCCCCCTGGGCCCGGGGGCTCTGAAGGCACCACGACTTTGAAGGGTACCAGTGCCCGGAGGCTCTGAGGGGCATCTGTGGGGCTCTGCCGTTCCCACCCCACTGGCTGCTGCCCTAGAGCCGTGGGGACACAGGGCTCCCTTGGGGGAGTGGGGCTGGTGGGGACACAGCTGTCCTGGATCCCCCCAGTGTGTCCTGTCATCCTCGTCACCCCGGGAAAGCAGGGCCTGCATGGATCCCCGTTTGCCAATAGAAAACCCAGCTCATAGACAGAAAGCGGCCACCAGTGTCCCCAGCTCATCAATGCTGGAATTAATAAGGCCAAACAAAGGGACGCTCGGAGGAGATCGCGGACGGGAAATGGCTCTGCAGCCTGCAAGTCCCTCGCCGGAGTTTAGTTTTTACTATTCGCATGAAGATACCAGGTACTGCGATAAGATCTTCCTAAGTGCTAAACTTAAATATTAGCTCTAAATATTCATGATAAAACAAAACCAGGCGGACTCATGGGGTGTCGGCAAAGGGGGTTTGAGCCCCGGCCCTGGTCCCTCCAGCTGGTTTGAGCCCCGGGCCTGGCCTTTTGCGTCTCAGCGCCCAGCGGCCTGGGCAGTGACTGTGGCTGGAGGGCTGGCCTGGCCCCGGCCGGCTGTGGGCCCCGAGCTCTGTGTCTCTCCCACGACTCAGCTCCTGAGCTCTGTGTGCTGGGGCAGCTGGGCCAGGGGCTCTCTGGGTGACCAAGGCGCAGGGGCACAGCAGGCTGGGGCCAGCAGGACAGTGGCGCAAGCCAAAGCTGAGACCCCGGTGAGCCACATGCTGGCTTGCCCTGTGCGCCGGCCTGGCTGCGTGGAAATCACGTCCCAGAGGTGAGGCACGCCGTGCAGAGTCAGAGAAGAAAACAGGGACAGCGAGGACGTGGGCACAGGCGCCCTCAGCGTGGGCAGCTTAGGAAGCCAGAGGAGGTGGGCAGGGTGGGCAGGGCCTTCAGGCAGGGAACTGCTTGCATTTATTTCCTGCAGCTGCTGCAAGGATTTCTCCCAACTCGGGGGCTCCACCGAGGAGGGCCCCCAAATCAGTGAGGGCACGGGGCTGCCTCCCTCCTCCCTGAGAGGTTGCAGGACAGTCCACTCTGCCTCTGCAGCCCCAGTGACTCTGGTCTTCCCAGGCGCTGTGTACTCGGTCTCTGCCTTCATCCCCATCTCTTCCTGCATCCGGTCTCCCTCTGCCTTCTCCACAGGGACCCACCTGGACAGTCATC